>JALLAZ010000514.1:0-25566 GCA_036939755.1 Stephanodiscus triporus | reverse complement strand
TAGTCCGCATTTAAATAAATAAAACCCGATAAACCTTGATATTGAGCATAGGATAGCCAGCGTCAACGCGAAGTGTGCCCTCCCTAGTATCGTCCCCCCTACGTAGTACAGATATGTCCCCCATGGCGCCCCACGCACGATAATGCCACAGACATGGCATACACGATCGCGATTCACTACCATTCCTCATCCATCAGGCATTCGATCCAAACGCTGAAAAGGGTCACGGTCTCCGCCTCCTCCGACGTTAAATAGCTATGACCGGATGGCAACGACGACAAAGATGTTCTTTGTCACGGCGTGTCCCAAGCCCCCCCCCGTATGTGATGGAGGATTATTGGGTTTGAGCCCTCGCGGAATATATGACGGAACGCGCGTGAGAGCGGTCGATGGCAGGATAAGATGGGGAGTCATGACGATGATTCTGCTCCATCCTGTGTTCAGCGTGTATCATAGGTCTAAGCCTGCATTCATCCAATCATTTCATGTTTTTCTCATAAGGTTGATCTTTCTGTAGATGCGGTGACTATGCCCACGCGAGCCACGAACTGAGCGATAAGAGACAGATGTTGGCATATCTAATTTTTTGAGGGACACAAGCATAGGACCAGAGAAGCGTCACTCTAGAGGGCTCACACAAGACGGACGCTGCGACGAAAAAGATCCCCACCACCCACCGGCCTCATTGAGATTTATCCTGCCCAACAAAAAATCAAACCTCCCACCACCAGGGGTATCATCAAATTATCGTCGGCCAGTCTCATCCCGATCACCGGCAAGCGTCTTCCCGCCACGGCTTCCGTCGCCGCGGTGATAATTCCCACGCTGATCCGCGACCCGAGCGATAGGGAGATTATTCCAGCACCACCCGCCGACGTCATTTTCGAATCGTGAACGATTCCGACATCACTCAGGGGAGGAGGGATGTAGGCGTAGGTGCATAGGACCGTCGCGAGGGCGCACGCGACGGACCCGGCCACCGTCGCCCCACCGACTTCTTCCGTCGTGCTGCGGGCATCACTCCTCCCGTAGTCTTCCTTCTTCCCTCCCCACTGCAGTAGAGCTCGTCGTCCGCGCAACACCAGCAGCTCCCAACTGACGTTCCAATTCAGGCATTCCCCGAAGTACGCCCCCACGAGTCCCGCCGCGGGATCGGCGATGGACAGCACCAACAGCGACGTACGGGCCACGACCGCCGGGAAGAGGAGCGCGGACAGAGTCGTGCCGAGCAGGAAGTAGAACGCCCCCGGCAGGGAGGGGACGGTCCTTCGTCTTCGCGCACCCGACGCACCCCCCTCCCACTCGCCCCTCTCGTGCTCCCGGAGCAGCGCGCCGAATCTCTCCAGGTACCAGAGGTCCCACGCCTCGTCGCGCACCCTCCTCCAATGCAGCCGATGGAACGCGAGGGTGGCGACCGAGAGCAAACCGAGGCCGACGGGATATGGCGGCACGGCGTGCGATATCGCGAGGAGGACGAGTCCCGTCGTGGCGTGTTGGACCCGTCGGGACGGGTGCAGGCCGCCCCTCGCGACGGCGGTCGCGATGTCGCCTCCGGCGCGGGATGGCGGCGGTCTGGCCGCGGCGGCGACGGTGGTTGTATCGATCGGTCGGGCGGCATCGCGATCTCCGGCTCGCGCCGACGCCGTCCTCCTCGTCATTTTGTTGGAGCCCTCTCCGCTACATACTTAGCCGTTTGTAGCTTGAGAGGGAAGGCTATGGGGAGAATGCGGTGCCGCACCCAGTAACGTATTTATTATTTATGTACTTGACGTATCTACTCGTCGTACTCCTACCTATCCATACCAGAACGTATCTACCCACCCAACACCATGACGGCCACTCTAGCTGCCGCTGCCGCAGCGGCTCGTAGGGCAATCAACCGTCGTAGGGCATATCTACTGCCTTCTTGTTCAGTAGCAACAACTAAGTCTTTAATTTTGGATGGTTTGAATGGCACAGAGACTCACATTGAATGCCCAGTATGGCGGCATCGGTGTTCCTCCCCTACACCACCAATGTCCACAATCTGCCGACAGTTTTCTTCGGAGTCGACAAAGCCATCAATTCCGGCTCACTCGGATGATTCTAAAAGTCAGGCGCCGCGGCATCGTCCCAAATCGAATGAATTAAAACCTATAATCGCAGAGGCCTTGCCACATCTTACTGCAGAAGAATACGATCCCGAAAAGATCATAGATCAAATTTTTATTGCTGCGAAGTGGAACCAAGGCCGATTTCCTCAAAAAATCGACGGACGGTTTCGCAACAGAAAGAACTCCGATAGGAAGTGGGATTACGAATTCGTTAGATTGACCTTCGATGATTACGAACGCCACTTGCGATATGTATTGGCTCACTTAAATGCGAAAAGATCTCGATCCGAGAAAAGTATAGAAGGCAGTCCCCCGGCACCGAAGATAGTAGAGCTATCATCTCCTGAGCTTCTGGCCGACATTCATTCATCATCGGAAAAATGCTCTGCCACACACAGGCTTCTTTCCCCCAAAGTCCTCGCCAATGCTATTCGCTCACTGACGCGATCGAAAATGGACACCAACCTCCTATCACATCGTATACGGGATATTGAATGTTTGGTGGGGAATATAGGATGGACTCCGATAACAGAGGAATTATCTTATCGATTACTAGAGGCGAATGGCAAGGCAGGGAATGTGAGGAGGACACTGGCGCTGTTGGAGTTGCGAAAGAAGAGGGGATACCCTCCTCGAGAGCAAGATTATAGAACATTCTCTGATGCAACGAAGTCTAATAACTATCAAGAAGTATTGTGCGACGATGATTCGCTAAATCAAGCAACCAATATTGGCATTGCAAGGGGTGAAAAGGAGTTCATACATGCAATAAAATCGATTATATCGGCGCAACTACCTCTCCGACGGTCTCGCAACATTTACCTACACGAATCCTCCCTCGCGGAATCCTCGCTTGACAATCCAACACGGTACCTTGATGCAATATTATTGAATATGTCGCAACGGGGAATCCCCCTCCGACCGGAAATGGCAAACCAAATGTTAAGCTGCTACGCTTCAACCGGCCGGACGGGACGGGCGTTGCATTACTTTTACAAGGTCGTCAGAGATCCCGTGGATGAGGATGGATTTTACATCCCCGGGCCGCACCCGACACATTTAAGCAAAGCCGAGTTGGAGAAGTGGATGGAAACTAGGAAGCAGCTGGGGATGGGAAGGTTTATGATGGGTGACATTGAGAAGGCAGATGGAGAAGTCGTGGATGCAAACAAGGAAAAGAATTCGATGATGTTGGACACATTGGACTATGATGATGAAACGACGACAAAAACTAACTCCTGGGGTGGCATGAGCAAGACGAAACCCCGCATGATTATGCATCCTCCACCTCCCTTCCACAAAATTCCCAGCAACGTCAAGGAAACTCCTCTGGCTCGAAGCAGTGAACACAGAACTCTTTCTTTCGTGGGCGCGCCAAGAGGCTCAACTACTGCGTCGTCATCATTGTCTTCATTGCAAACCATGTACGCTCCAAGCAGGAAAACGAAGACCAAGTATGAATGGGAAGTCGATAGCGAATGGTCCCTCTCTCTTACCGCCGCCTTTGCATTCGCCGATAGCTTGACACATGGTGCATGTGGCCATGCCGCAATCGAGTTGAATGTTGGGAGTTGGAATTGCCTTATAAAAGCTTGCTGCTATCGTGGAGCGTTCCACAGAGCGTTGAAGATTTTGAATGAAACTATGCCGCAGAAGGGAATCGAGCCGGATAGTTTCTCATACAATACTATCCTGGCCGGGTTGGCTCGCGTCGGTGACATACAATCCCTAAAGGAATTACTTGTCAGCATGACCAACAAACGCGTCCCTATTAACAAGTATACTGTCCAGGCAATGGCGGATGGATTACTAAACGTCGGGGATATATCTGGTGCATCGACGACTGTGCAGGACATTTTCAATCAGCATGACACCCTCCCACCGTACACCACCCACTTGAAAATAATCGAATTCGCGTTGTCCAACGGCCTCGTCTTCGAAGCGAAGCGTCACGTCTACTTCGTTCAGCAGCTCTGGAAATGGAAGCCGTCGCATCATCATGACAAAAAGTTCTGCAAAATAATGGAGGCTACCCAACACAATCCAAAGCTGTCGAAGGGAGCACTTCAAAAGCTATTTGGATATTTCGGCGAGGAGCTGCGTGACGAAGACTTCTTCTAAAATTTAGTCAACGCTGAAACGGTTGATGGTTAATGCACAATACTTAACGTTCAGTATCATTAAATTCGACGTGGAAATACACAACTAGCACCATCGTGATATTCACACGCTGATTGCCATCGCACCACCCCCAGGTGACGTAATAAAACAATCACATTTAGAACCAGTCTTTTCCTCGTACTTTTGATTCAAGTAGTCGATCAATCCCTGGGCGACGTCCTTCTTCACAAGAGTTACCGTACAGCCTCCAAAGCCACCGCCTGTGAGGCGCGAGCCAAAGACGCCATCGAAATTTTGTGCCAACTGGACAAGGACGTCAATCTCATCACAGGAAACCTCGTAATCGTCTTTCATGCTCGAGTGTGACTCATTCATGAGGTTACCCACCAATTCCCAGTCGCCCCTCAACCATGCGTCAGCTGCTTTGACGGTCCTCGAATTTTCCGAAACCACGTGGCGTGCCCTTTTCAACAATACCCCCGACAGTACCCCCGACGAGGCAGCAGCATCGACGTCATCCATCGATGCATCCCGTAGAGATTTAACGAGGGGATTAACCTTCGATAAGGCTTCCGTTGCCTCCTTGCACTGCTGCACTCGAATGGGATACTCCCCCGCACCCAGATCATGCTTGACATTGGAATTGGCAATGACGAGAACGGGCATGCATGCTTCATCCGCGCATGAGGGGGATACCTTTTGAAAATCCAAGCTTCGACAGTCGATCAACAACAAATTTCCCTTGCTCCCGGCGCTGCTCACGAACTGGTCCATGATCCCTGATAACGGAGAGTCGTGGCGGATTGAGGTTAGATCAAGGACGGAGATACAGTTTTGGCAGTTTCGTGGCAAAGCATCGCGCGCAAACAGTAAGCACTCACCACACGGCACGCCGCAAAAGACGTTCTCGGCCCGTTGACATCGTATCGCGCGTTCCTTCGCCACGTCCTTCGCGGACATCGTCCCCCCGGCGTTGCGACCCTTTCCCCCGCACGAAGAGTACGCGACGCCCCGACGTTCCATGACGCATTCCAAAAACGCCGCCGTCGCCACCTCCAGCGACGCCGACGACGACAGCCCGGACCCGAGCGGCACGTCCCCCGCGACCGCGACGTCCAACACGAACGTCTCGTCGTCCGGGAGGTCCGGCAAGTACTGCTCGACGACTCCCCGGACGTAGTTGGCCCATCTGTCGGACGTCGTCGATGGCGTCGACGACTTGTCGGCGAAGAATTCGACCGCGCAGTCGTCGCGCCGTCCGGTCGTCGACGCGACGCGGCACCTCGTCGACGCGACGCCGGCGTCCGCCCTCGCGACGATGTCGCCCCTGCCGTAGCAGACGGTGTTGCGGTCGATGGCGAGGGGGAGGACGTATCCCCCGGTGTAGTCGGTGTGCTCGCCGATGAGGTTGACCCGTCCCGGCGCCGAGGCGCAGTGCCGGGGGAGGTCGGCGCGGTCGGCGAGGTCGTCGTCCGCCCCGAAGGCCCTTTCGAACAGATCCCTGGCCTGGACGATCAGGGATTGGACGTTGGGGGGGATCGTCGTCGTCGCGGATGGCGTGGGTGGCATGCTCGCCATTCCGATTGTCGGGTTGTCGCAAAGGCGTGGACGATAATAAGAGAAGATAGATAGTGGATGGGGATGGGGGGGGGGTATCTTTGATGTGATATGTTGTAATGTTGTTGTGTTTTTATCATACGATACACAATATTATTATCCACCCCCAGCTCGTCGTATTAGTTCAGAACACTCGATCGACGGAATCCGCATTGTGATCGTGGGGTTCACTTTTCCACATCCTTATGTTCCCACGTATTCATGGAGTATGAGATGGAAAATAGTCTCAATGAATGTTTGTTGTCACGGTCAGATGATGAACTCGGTTTCAAGCGAGACGCGTGTCGCGAAGCATTCCGCTTTAAGGCCAGTTTCATTTTTCAGTTGCGGCCAACGTCGGTCCAATCTACACCAGAGGCATGTGTCTTTTCGGCTTGGAGAGATATGCGCGAGCGGTAATAAAAGAGCAGGGGCGTCGAGTTATCGCGCATATTAACAAGTGTGCGAGGATTGCAGTCGCATCTATTCGCCATTCGCCACTCAGAACAGGATACAAGTATTTCACATGAAATTTGGTTATTTACAAGCTGCTGCAGCACTAGACACATGCTGTTGAGAATGTTATGCGCCCATAGAGAGCTTTGAGCATTTTCACTCAAGTTTTACCTACGAAGGGAGAGGCCGTGACGCAAACGCGCGAGCTTTTGCGCTTTTCACCAGAAATGTTTTTAGGATATTACAATACTCTTCGTTTAAGTATTATCTGTCCTACCGATCAACGCCCGAAGAACCAACGCCGTAAGGAAATGGTCTATGTTGACAAACTACGGCAAAACGCCTTAAAAGTCATCGGTGACGCACGCAACCAATACGTCTCTCCATACGACGAATGGACGTCCGATGAGCTCCGAGATCTTCTCGTGCAGTACAAGATCCCGCTCCGAGACTCTGCCAATACCAGTCACGAGACGCTCGTTCGAATTTGCGACAATGTATTTGGTGTTGCCGAAATTAAGGGACCGAAGAGTCGTTTTTCTATAGAAGATTTGGCTCGCATGGAAGCGGCCGTGAGAGTGATACAGAAGGCTTTCCTCCGAAGACAGGCACTGAAACGACAGGAGTCTTACCAATACCATAACTACCACGGAGCTGAGTGTGATCAGGAAAGCTTCGAATATCATTCCAGAGGTGAAGAGGCAGGCAGCTACAACAGAATGAGGAGAATATCGATGCTAAAGAAAATCTGTGAGCAAGATGATGGCGACGATGACGAAATCAGTATTGAGTGGCGAAAACCCAGTATTAAATTTGCGCAGAAGTTTGCATTTGCGAACCGACCACATAGACCAGGGAAGCAAATGGATGCATACGACTGGACTCGTATTACTCTTGGCAGGCACTGTTGGGCAAGTGGGTGTGGCGAGCAATTCGATCTTTGGAACGAAGGAAGGACCAGCGAATTCTCCCAATTCGGAAGTGGAATAACTAATTACTTTAAGGTGCGTACCATGCTTGAGCTGATGGATCAGTCTACCACATGAATAAAACTATCTCACCATTTACAAAGTTCTTGAAGTGGTCATCTTGGGTCATGTTGATATTATCCGTTCTGCATTTACCAGTCCTTATCATGAACACATTTGGGACAAATAGAAAATCACTACGTGTGGCAATCACAGATCAGACTTTGGCAGCTATGACAACCTTTGGCAACCTTGGAAGTGTTATGAATGTAACAGTTGTCACTATCCCTGGCTGCGACGAGGCCGAATTTCAGTTTGAGCACTGCAAAATTGGTACGTTGGTGTTGCGTGTACTTCATCTAATTCTTCCCCAGAAAAAAGGGCTAATCATGTTTGACTCGACAGAGAAAAACGATCTCGTCTTTTTGTACACACTCATTGACATCTTTGGAACTGTTGTCTTCGTCATTGCATGGCTATGGCTGCGCAATTTCGAGGCAAAAGAGTCAAGGGTGTTGAGGAGATCAACGATCACCGCCAGTGACTACACCATTAGACTTACATCCGTACCCGATGATACAACTGAGAAGGATCTAGCGGTTCACTTTGCCGGAGTTACCGGAGAAGCGGTGGCAGCGGTGCATCTTGCCTTCAACAACGCACAAGAAATCAATATGTACATCCAACGTGGAAAAATCGTGGCCGCGCGATATCATATCGTGCAGCGGATTCGCCATGCCAAATCAACAATGAAAGATAACCCAAAGCGGAGAAAACTCCTAAAGAAGCTGATGAGAGAGAGAGACGAGTTGACCCTACTCGTAAGGCAAAAAGATGAACGTCGAAGTAAGATCATCAACAAGCGGTTGAAACCAATCGAGGCATTTGTCACGTTCGAAACCGAAGAGGGATTCATGAAGGCCATGTCACAGAATGACCTCAGTTGGTTCCGGAGGAACTGTTGCTGCTATCCAGAGAGGCTGAAATACCGGGGCATGAGATTGAAGATCGAGCAAGCGCCAGAAGCGAGTACAATCATTTGGGAGAACCTTGAATATTCGAGCAAAAGTCGATTCTTTCGCAAATGTCTCACAACAAGTGTGGCTTTGCTAGCGCTTTTGCTCTCTGTCCTCACAACATTTATGGCAAGAGATTTCAAGAGCAAGGCGCTAATGAATGCTAAACTGTTATGTCCTGCTGGTTTTTTTGAACAAGATTCAAAGGGCCAACTCGACTTGGTGACTGCGAACCTTGGTTTGTCTCATTGCTACTGTTCAACTCTGACCTTAAATAAACAGTGGAATGTCAATCTATGCCACGATCATCTCATGACAACCTCCAAAGCAACTGCGACCAGCTATGGCGCCGGTTTTATCGTTGTGCTCCTGAACTACTTCTTCACTTGGCTCATGGACCGAGCGGGTTCTTTTGAGAAACATCGGAGCCTTGACGAAATGGAGACAAGTAACATGGTTCGAGTTTTCCTCCTCAAATTTGTGAACACAGGTGAGGGCAGTTGCATTTCTCTTTGATATCCACACGATATCGTAGACACCATTCTAAGCATGAAACGTTATGACAGGTTGCCTCGTTCTTTTATACGGCCAGAGATGGCTCCAAACTTTAGTGCGTGTTCACTTTGACGATGCCTCTGACTTCAATGTGGATTGGTACGCTACGGGTGAGACAACCTTCGGGTAATAGCAAGATTTCTAGTCTAGTAAGCCGCACACATCTACTAACCCATCTTGAACATAATGGTTGGTGGCGATTATTTTTTAGGTGGAACAAGCTTGATTATTGTCATGGCATTGAATACCATCGTACCTCATGTGGGCTCGTTCGTGGCGTATTTCATGCATCGGGCCAAGATTCGTCGGCTGGAATGCAATTTGAATGCCGAGAAGGAGACCAGCGATTCCTATCGTGTTTGGTGAGGACTCAAGATAGTGACCACAAAGTATTGACAACTCTCGCAGGCATTAATCCATGTCAACGCTCAATCACTCCAGGTACACGCAAGAAGAATTGAATGACTTTTACAAAGGTCCGACATTCCAGCTTAATTACCGATATACTCAAGTTTTGGTCACAATATACGTCTGCTGGATGTATGCCATATCCATGCCGCTCCTGCCCATCTTTGGTGTGATATCTTGCTATCTTTCCTATTGGGTAGACAAATTTCTCTTCTGCAATTACTATCGCACCCCACCCATGTATTCTGATGCTATGTCCAAGACAGGAACATCACTGCTCGGCTACCTGGTGATTTTGCACCTGGGAATGAGTCTGTGGATGATGGGTAATGAGGAAATATTCCAAGGAGAGCCACTGCCCGGCCAAGACTACCCTGCCGAATTGGGTGATGGCATACAATCGTCTACCCTCCGAGAGAAATTACTCAAGAAGCATCTTTTTCCATATGAAGTGGCGTTGTTTATTCTCGTCGCGTGGACTCTCGTGTCGAATATCTCGTCAACTTTTTTTAGGAAAGTTTGTGGTTTCCTGCAGTGTCTGATTTGCATGACAGGAGGGAAGGTTAGGGCGCTGACGAAAATCATGAACACGGTGCGAGTTAGCTATTCCAGTGCACGCGACCGAGGGATCATCAAGGGGCTAGCCTCGTTCAACATCCTTCAGAATCCGACCTATCAGGAGGCATTCGCCATAACGCCAGAGTTCGCAAATAGTCACAGTAGGATTACGTCCATTCGAGGTTACAACACCAAGGAGGGAGAACGGGGACTGTCGGACAATGAGCATGTTATCTGATTTCCCTGTTAAATTCCTTTCTTTATACTATGTTCACGTCATGCTTCCACTCAGTCGTCCCCTCGGGATTGGCTAATCTCGTATCAACATCCAACCTACTCCCGTCCTTTCTGGCCCTGATCTTAAACACGCTCTTGCCCAGCCTCGCCTTGATGCTTTCGACCCCATCGATGCTCCCCGCGTTGCCTCGCTCGTTCGTCATGAAGTCGCCCCCCTCCGCGGCGGCGATGGCAGTCCATTCCTCCAATTCCGCATTCATCGCCATCGATATTCGCTCGAAGGTGGGACGACTCCGATGGTCGGCCGACCAGCACTGACCCATCAGGGACCCCCAGCTCACCGGCCAGGTCGAGTCTAGCGTTGGCCTGTACCCCCTTCTCACGACCATGTCCGAGTGCATCTTACACGAGAATCCAGAGTAAGGTATCGAGAGCGAGCACAGTTGCCAGAAGAGTACGCCGAACGAGTATGCGTCAACGGAGAGCGAGTACGGTTTGTTCAATGCCACCTCGGGCGCCATGTACCGCAGCGATCCCGTGTTCCCCGTGAGGTTGTACAGGCCGTCATCGTCGGACGACCTGTCGGCGGCCGTCACGCGCTTCGCGAGTCCGAAGTCGAACATCTTCAGCTCACCGGAGGAATTGAAGCCGACGTTGTCCGGCTTAAGGTCCCTGTACACGATGTCCATACCGTGGAGGTATTCCAGCGCGGACGCGATGTCCCTCGCCGCCGCGAATCGCTCCGCCCATATCCTGCGCAGGACGTGCGGTCGGGAACAGCAGTAGCCGAGGCACGGTCCGAACCAGTACCCCATGTTCTCGCCGACGTCCTTGCGCCAGAGCGCCAATTTGTGATCGAGCGTCGTCTCGAGACGATCGAGTATGACGAAGTATCGCGATTCCAGCGGGTCCGAGTTCGCGTGTCCGCGTATGGAGAGTATGCGGGGATGGGACAGCGCCGCGAGGAATTGCGACTCCACCGCCAGGTCGACGATGCCCTTCGCGTGCTCGTCCTCGGGGAGGTCCGGACGCAGGGTCTTGAGGACGTATCGCCGGGAGGGGGGCAGCCCGCCGACGACGGCGCCGTCGTCGTCCTCGTCGCCGTCGACGCCCCCCGACGACGACCGCGCGACGCCGAAGACGGAGGCGAACCTCGCTCGCGACTCCGCCTCCTCGTCGCCGGTGTCGTAGACCTCCTGCAATTTGACGTACTTGATCTCGTGCACGAAGCTGAATCCCCCCCGTCCAACGATGTCGCCGAGGACTATCTCCTGGAACGCCAGGGCCGGGAGGAGGGGAGGGTGCGACGACGACGACGACGACGACGACGACGCGAGGTCGGACGACATCATGTCCTCGACCTGCCGTTGATGCCGGCGGGGGCTGTGGTGGCTGACGGCGATGACGCTGCTCGGCGATCGCAGCGGTTGCTGTTCTTGGCGGTGGTTGCTCCCGGTGAGTGTCCTAGGTCGCAGGCGTAGACCGGAGGTCATCGGGGCCGCCGGGCGCTGGTCATGGCAGGGCGCCGCTGGATTGAGCCGTTGTGTTTTGTCTCTAATACTAATTTATGGCGCGCGAAAAACAAAAAAAATCCCAAAGCCTCTGAGTCTGTCCGTCCTCACTCCGCCTCCGATGCTCTTGACTTCGTTCCTCGCAGACAGCTCGATCCCATCCATAACATTTCAAATGATGCCGCCTACCACGAATCGCAAGTCGTTGTGTCGGCTGTGTGTTGCCGCACTGCTTTCGATTCGATCAGTCGAATGCCTCTCCGCTGTGCCAACAGCCACGACGACGACCCACCGACATCAACATCGCCTGGCGTCGACACCGCCTCCCACGTCCGTCGCCAGACGATCGATCCTCGAGCGCGCATCGTCGGGTTGTTTCGGCCTCGTCGTCGCATCCGCGCCGCCAATCTTCGTCGGCATCGTCCGCGCGGACGTCGCCGACGCCGCCGCGATCGTCGGGACCGTCGATGCCCAATTCGCGGAGGTGGGCCGGCAGGAGGCCCCCCCCGACGGAGAGACGCCCTTCGCGACGCTGTCCGACGGGGTGCAGGTCAAGGACTTTCGAACGGGAGAGCGGGGGGGGCCGGCGGTCGCATGCGGCTCGCGCGTCGAGCTAACGCTGAAGGGCCGACTCCTGAACCTCAACGGCGTCGTCTTCTACGACACCAAGAGCAACGATCCGAACGGATTCGGGGAGGGCACGCCCCTGACCTTCGCGGTGGGGGACGGGACCGTCCTTCCGGGGTTGGAGAGCGGCATAGTCGGCATGACCAGGGGGGGCATACGCAGGATCATCGTGCCGGCGAACGTGGGGTACGGCGCGTTCCCGGGACTCGAGCCGCGTCCGTTTTCGGAAATGGAGAGGAGGGCGCTCGACTCGGTGATTAAGAATCCCCGGAGGGATCAGACGGTCATGTTCGACGTCAAGGTGGAGCGAGTAAGGTGAAATTCGATGCAAGGCCGACGTCGACGGAAGACAAAATGGATGTGTAATGACAGAAAAACAAGAATATCTTCTTCGGCTCTTTGCTGCTTTGTAGCAAAATATCGATGTTGCTCTAGAGCTATATCTACTTAGAGGTACTAAGGTATGGAACGCTAGAAGAATTGCCATGAGAGCAGTACCTCGTAAGTTGGGAAGTAATACTCTTAAGAAATAATAAGGAGGATTGCGTGAAGCATCAGCCTGCTCCGTCGCTTCGCCCTGTGACGCATCCCTCCGACCATCCTCATCGCCCCTTCCTACTTACGAGACACTTGACGGGTCTTGCCTTTTACCTACTCTCTAAAAGAGTTGGTCTCGAAACGTCGCCGCCGCCCGCCCGTCGGTCGCCTCTTCACGCATGTGTGTCCATTAGTATGTATTCCTATGTGCATAAATACGTAGAAAACGAAACGTCACAACATCTTCTAAACTGATAAATATGTCTCCACTTCGGCCTTCGTCTCAAATAAATCGAAAACCACAAGGTGCCAATGCTCCTCCCTCATTCGTCATTATCGGTCATCCATCTTCTTCTGATGTGCGCACGAAAGACGGCAAAGAATGACGACGGCGTACTGCGCGACGTCCTCCGGACCGCCGAGCGTGTGTCGAGCGACCTATCGTCGCGAACCTCGCCGAGGGAGGGGGGGATGGACCTGTCCCGATGCACGTCCGACGAGCTGAGGGCGGCGTTGGCGCCGATGGTTCGCGAGCTCGAGAAAATCGACGCAGCCGCCCTCCTTTCCCTGACGCCCGTCGCCGCCGACGCCGAGGGGGGGGGTGCAGTCCTCGATCCGGCGCGGGGCCTCACCGTGTCTCCGATACACGACCTCGTGTCCCCCCCCCATCGCGACGACGGGGAGATGAGCGTCGTGCGATACCACATGAGGGAGGTGCCGCACAGGTACTCGGCGGGGATATTCGTCTTCTCCCCCAACGCGCGGATGCCGCTGCATGACCATCCGAATATGTGCGTGCTGACCCGGGTGCTTTACGGGGAGTTGGAGGTTCTGAGCTACGACGTCGTCGCGCCGCGGACCGATGTTGACGACGGTGACGATCGGATGGACTTGGACCGTGATCCCAATGGCGACGACGATAAAATGAGCGATGATGCTTGGCCTCGGCAATCGGCGCTGCGCGCATCCTTCAACTGGATAAAGGAATTCGTACGGAATCGAGCGTTCTCGTTCCACAACGACGGCGTCGATGGCACGCGGCGATCCCTCGATCCCGTCCTCCTTCGCGTGCGTCCGAACTTGAACCCCATGGGCGCGCGAAGGAGGAGGGGGCGAGGGGACGACGGCGACCGCGACGATCGATCGTCCGCGTTCGTGATAACGGCCCCGAACGTAACGTGCCTATACCCCCACGAGGGCAACTGTCACGCGTTCGTGGCCGGCCCTCGCGGGGCCGCCGTTCTGGACGTTTTGTTCCCCCCCTACGACGACGACGAAGATAGGGAGTGCACGTACTACGAGAGTGCGACCGCCGATGTTGATGACGACGACGAAGGCGATGATGATGACGTCGCTGGCTATCCCGACGGCGAACGAGGACGACCCCTCGTCGTGCTCGCGCCCATCGATCAGCCCGATGACTTCAATTGTCTTGGCGGATCGTACGGTCGCTTCGGTTCGGATTGAAGAATCGACTTTCGTGAGACAGTTATTGGTAGTGTTCAGTTAGACCTGACGAATCGTTCATATTGAAAAATGTAGATAATAATAGCAGTGACTTTGCTCGTTAGGAGTGTCTCATTGAACTTATTCCACTCATTTCACCCCCTCCCAAGTACACTCCTTTCGCAGCGCATCCCTCGCAATTGTGATGTCCTCCGTGGAGACATCCAGTGCCCTCCACCAAAAGTCGGGCAACGTCGCAGCTACCGCGTTCCCATCATTGTCATTGTCTGCCTTTCCACAATCGTCGTCGTTATTGCCATCGACGAGGCTGCCGCCAACTCCTCCCGCGGAGGCGGCGAGCGAAATTGCCGCGCAGGAAAGCACTACGACTGGATGGCGCAACGCCGCGCCCGTGCCGTCGAGCGCCGCGTCGTTCAGTATCCGAAACGCCCCGAGTATGACGTCCTCGCTACGATCGGGACGCAGGAGCCAGTTGCGATCGTCGTCGCGACGACGCCCCCTCCGTCCGTCCTCGCCGCCACCGCCACCGTCCCCGCCGCCGTCCCCGTCCCCGTCCCCGTCCCTCCCCGTGCCGAATCCCAGCGTTTCCATTATCGCAAGCACGCACCGATGCGGATGGCAGACCGTGGCGTCGAACCGTATCATGCGTAGCACGTGCTGCTCCGTCGACACCAGGTCGTCCTTGGCCTTCCAGTAACGCTTGTCGAGGGGGGGCAGACGTCGCGATTCGACTATGGTAGCCATTGTCGATCGGCCCGTCGACGACGATGCCGATCCATCGTCGCGACGTCGACATCCCCGACGCCTGCCGTCGTCGTTCGCGCCCTCCGGTCCCATGACGTCGCCTCCCGAAGTCGTGCGGTCCCGTTCGTCGCCATCTCCACCGTCGTCGTCCTCCCGCGACGATGAGAAGTCCAACAAGCGCGACAGACTAACGACGTCCCGTATCCTCCTCGGCTCCTCCTCCATCTTGCACCCGAGCAGGATGCACGCAGACGCGACCTTCCCAAGGTGCGACGCGACCGTTCGCCAAAGGTCGGCCGACGACGAGGATGACGAGGACGACGGAGAGAAGACGTGGCGGCGGAACCGACGGACGTATCGATGGAAGAGGACGATGCCGGTGAATCTCGATTCCGATCCCAATTCCAGGACGCGGGACGCGACGTGCATACGGCACAATTGATGACGCACTATGCGCTCGAGATAACAATATGCGCCATTCGATACAGCTCTCCGAGGAGAGGAATAGTGATCGTTTGGGATCGGCGGGGGTTGTACGCGCGCGGCTTTCGTCGCCGCGGACGGGATCTCGTCGTCGTCGTCGTTGTCGTTGTCTTTTTCGTCGTTCTTCGAGCGAGCGCGCCGCCAGGGCGGAGGAGACGTTGATCTTCCGTCGTCGTCCGTCCTGGCATCGTCGTGAAGCGGGGCTCTTAGGTCCATCATCGGTCTGACGTTGTGATGTGCGTTGTGGGCCGTTTGTTAGACATGGAGGACTACGGTACGTACGTACCTAGGCATAATAAAAGCGGCCCACCAACAACTGCACAATCCCCCTCCCTCCCCCACCGTAAACAATAAAATTATGTCGGCCAAAAAAAGGAACTACGAGACCGCTGTGGCGACGGAAGACTTCTTCGTCTTCAGGATGGGTAGGGCTGTTCCCAAACATGTGACTCACGTTCGCATCCATTCATCGGTCGAGCATATTCCAAAGAATACATTTCAAAATCACACTGACCTGGTGGTGGTCGAGCTTCACGATGGCCTCCGATGGATTGGATTTGGTGCATTCAATCGATGTTCTTCCTTGCTCCACATCATGATTCCGTCATCTGTCACCGACATTGGTATTTGTGCATTTAAAAGTTGCAGGTCATTGACGACGGTCTTTCTGACAGAAGGCCTACGAGCTATCGGAGATTGCGAATTCCAAAATTGTCCTTCCTTGCACCGGATCAAGATTCCTTCATCTGTCACAACCATTGAGGAAAGTGCATTTCGGGAATGCACGTCATTGACTGAGGTCAATCTGACAGAGGGCCTACGAACAATCGGAGATTTCGCATTCCACGAGTGTTCTTCCCTGCATCGCATCAGGATTCCTTCATCTGTCACCGACATCGGTAATAGAGCATTTTTGGAGTGCATGTCATTGACTGAGGTCAATTTGAAGAGGGCCTTCAAGCGATTGGAGTGTGCGCATTCCGGGAGTGTCCTTCCTTACACCGCATCATGATTCCGCCATCTGTCACCGCCATTGGCAATGGAGCATTTTCCAGTTGCACTTCATTGACGGAGGTCGGTCTCAAAGAGGGCCTTCAAACGATTGGATTTTGTGCATTCCAGGATTGCCCTTTATTGCTCTGCATCAACATTCCTTCCACTGTCACCACCGTTGATTCGAATACATTTTCCAGTTGCACTTCATTGAAGGAGGTCAATCTTAAAGAGGGCCTTCAAACAATTGGAGATGATGCATTCCAGGAGTGTACTTCATTGCTCAGCATCAACATTCCTTCCACTGTCAATAGTCTCAAACTCAGCACATTTCGTCGTTGTACACTTTTGAGGAATGTTGTGATTGCTCCCTCGTCCGCTTTGACGCAAAATGTGTTTGAGCTGTCATTCCCCTTCCTGCAGAACATGGGCTTTTCTCTTGAAATGATTAAAGGAAGGTTCGATGAGTTGCCCCTACACAGGCATTGTTATTACTATCATCCACATCATAATGTTGAACAAACCATTGACAGCACTACACGCAAATGGTTCAATGAAGAGGTCAGCAGGCTTCCAGCGCATGGACTTCGACAGGACTGCTTTGGAATGACACCCCTTCATGTGGGGGGAAGTTCCTCTAGCGTACGCCCTGTTAGGTGGAGCCCCGATGGAAGTTATCCATCTTCTTCTTGATACACACATGCAAAGGTGGCGGGCCATGCCTTTTGATTTTGGAATTATGATCCTAAGGCTTGCCAAAAAGCGTGGCACATCTGCCGGCTACGTGCGAGACGTGATTCGGGCTCAGAGGACTCACGCTGACTACTTGCGAGACGTGATTCGGGCTCAGAGGACCCACCACCATGCCCTAGATATAGATTGGCAACAAATTGTGGGTGAATCAATAAGAGCTAGGTGCAACATCCCTTTTAGAGTGTTCAGTATCCTTGTCGAAGCCAGCGTCTCAAAGCGTTCAATTTGCATGAGCGATGAACACCGAATTGAAGTTGATGCAAGTATTCATAAAATTGAAATAGAAATTGGAAATAGAGATGAAGTGAACGTCCGATACTATGAAGAAATTCGTGACATGGTCACAAGTTATGCTCGACTGCATCATGTGCAGCTGAAGGAGTCCATTACAATTCTAGAACTTGCGATTTGGAAGGCCATGGTATGCTCAAAGATTGTCGATCAAGAGTCCCGGAATGAATGTCGTACATCTGGTGGTAGGTGCCTTGAGGTGGTCATTAAACACGTGTTGGCTTTTCTGTAGTGGTGCTGGCTTTTCTGAGTGTAAACTCGTTATGATAATGTTTTATGCGAGCTATTTCACGTCAAAGTAGTCTTGATTTGTTAGAGATTAAGGGTGGGGTGTTAAGTATTGCGCACGATACGATAATATTGTACACTATATACTATTCTCTACGGAACAAAGTTTTGCCTGGTGTATTGAATCGGACGAGTTGGGAAATAGATTAATTGAGACTAATCTTTATGGTGAGAGAAGGATACTGCAAAGTGAGAGCTATCATGGTAGTTCACTTTTCGTGCTGGTTAAGATAGTGAGTAACTACCATATGTACTGAATATGAGACTCTTCACAATCGCCTCCCCTCACCGCCGGTCGTCGATCTTTGTCGATCCATGATGAGAGGGAGATGCCAACCTCCTCAACTTGGGGATTTCCTCGTCCAGTATCCTCTGCAGATGTTGCAATTGTCCCTTACCCACTGCGGGGAAATCTGCCAGTCCCGTCCTCCACAGGCTCAGCCTCAGCGGATCGCGTATCCTCTGCCACACGCTCGCGTAGAATTCGTCCGCCTCGCTCACCTCCTGCGGATGCGTGCGCTGAAACGACGCGCCAAGCTCCTCTGCCGACAGCAGCTGCTCCTCTACGTCCTTCAACTTGGCGGAATTGAACCACCGCATCCCCCCCACGCCCAGCACCGTCACGGCGACGACGCCCCCCGTCAACTGCGGCGGCGCGCTGAGGTACGCCCCCATCCCCGCCAACGCCGTTCCCAACACCAAAGACGACGCCTCCTGGATGCGATTCTCCCAAAGTCGCTTGGAATACCGCGACCGCACGTCCTCGGCGACCACCGCGTGCATGAGCAAGAGGTGGACCGAGTCGTGCAGGTTGGTGATGACGTTGTCGATCCTGCGTTTCGGGGCTTTCATCACCTCGGCGATCACGTCGTCCCTCGTCTGGTGCAGGTCCGCGAGCGCGCGCTGATCCAGCGCCTGAATGGTTGGCGCGTCTCCACCGCCCCCAACGCTTGACGAGCCCTGATCGCCATTGTTCTTGCTCGTCACCGGTAGGCACATCGTGAATATCCTCGGCAGGTCCTTCCGGGGTATTACCTTCGATAGGTTCCAACACAACGAGCCATACGCGCGCGCGAAGTCGTGTATTTTCTTGAACTGGTCTGCCTTGTTCAGCACGATTAGCAGCTTGTGGTCCATCCCCCCGAGGGAATGCAAGAGTATGCTCAGGGTCTCGCCGGTGGTCCCGGGCTTGTCCGGATCGAAGAACAGGAGGACTACATCGGCGCGCTCGGCGAACCAACGCACCACACCCTGGAAGTCGTACCCGCGATCCATCGCCGATGGGGAGGAGGGGGACGATCCCCCCGCGGAACCGCCGTTCCAACCGGCGTACCCAAGCAACGACATGCCCCCGGAGGTCGCCGGGCTGTCGATCATGCCCGGGCTGTCCACCATCATGAAATCCACGTTCTTGATCCCCTCCCGCACCTTCAGCTGCGTGTGGTGGATAAGCGTCGGTCCGAATTGACGCAGTCCCTCGAAGCCGATGTCGGGGTCGCCCACCAACGCCGGACCGTCCTGATCGACGTCCTTCGGTCCCGGGGCGATGACGGTGAAGCAATCGTCGGTGGGGGCCACGCCTGCCGTCTGGACGGGTCGGCCCAGGACGTAGTTGACGAAGGACGACTTGCCGGAGGAGTGATTCCCCACCAACAGCACGAATGGGAGGGAGGTGCCACGGTCGGATCCCTTCGACAGCGGACCGCGGAGGCTGGAGTTGAGAGGCATGATCGAGGAGTGGAGGGAGGAGCACTGGGAGAGAATGGACTGCTGGATGGATGGGGGGGGATTGCCGCCGCCGCCTTCGCCGCTTCTGCTGCGTTTGTCGTCGTCGCCGCTTGGATCGTCGTCAGGAGAAAAGGAAGGAGGCGTCGTGGGCTGTTGCCTGTTGGACCACTTCCACGTGGATGAACATCTAACGAGCGATCTAACGGCTCGATCGTTGCCACACCTGCCATGGACAGGTCCTCGTCGACCTCCTCCCGAGGGACATGAAGAAAATGGCGGCGCGTCGTTCGACGAGAGGATGTGCAGCGGTGGTGACGCGGCCGACGACTGGGCGCAACCTCTCGATGAGGCGCGAGATGCCACCGCTCTGCTGGCATACGCGACCTTGTTAGAACGAGGAACGACGATACGGGACCATTGAATGATGGAGTGTGACATGGTGGATGGTGGATACTACTGAGGTCGGAAGTCGGAAGTCGCCCCGCGCCGCCGATTCGTCGTCGACCTCGCCTCGTGTCGGTCGCCGTGCATTTGTGGCGGGAAAATATTTTCCCGCCACAAAGGAGACGACGCCAAAAAACAACAACGATATTATGATCACCAAGGGTAGTACGACGGCGCTCGCCCTCTTTCTGACTCTTGAGTAGAAGCCACTCTTCGCTGGGCCCTCCGTGGAGTGATTCGGTCTTCCAATCATCTTCCCCATCATGGTCGAGGCCGCAGTAGTTAGCACTACTGCTGGCGCCGCTCTTCCTCCTGAGTCATCGAACAAACGAAAGAATATGAATGCCCAACGACAAAAATCATCTAACAAACGTCGAAAGAAGAACAAGAAGAGCAAACCTCATCACAACAGCATCAATAATTGGATTGAAAATTGCTCCGAGACTATTCATCGCATACCATCAAATCGCCAGGCGCCGTTAACCTGCATTATTACGCGGGTTGAGATGGACGAAGAGCCGGTCCATCCGAACGATGAAAAAGTTGGGCGAGCAACAAGGAACGAGGAGAACGCCAAGGAAGAAAGAATTAAGTTGGGTGACACCAGAAAAGGAGGTCGACATGCATCTGTGAATGAATGTACAACGATGGGATATGATAATGGCAATGAAGAGAAGAAGATGGGTGTTACACGCCAAGCAGAAGCTTGTGACTCAACAAACGTCACAAATACAACGAGGTCAATATCCAATATTGCAAGACCATCCGCATCGTTCCTTGCACGATATGTACAGGAGAAAGAAATCAAGACGATTGACAAAGAAAATGAAGCGACGCAAATGTTCATACCCGTGAAACGACACATTTCTGCAATTGGTCCAACCAAGGTGAGTGATCCTGCTTTATTAGTTTTCTCTCCCTCTCTGTGAGCACACACACACAACTCATATCGATGCTTTCTTTCCTTCCTAAAAGTGGCAGGAAGAACGAAAACGAATGGCGAATTGCAAACACATGCAAGATTTTTCCAAGCATTATCACCATCTCCCTCACGGCGATAACGGAGATGGCGTACTCAATCCATATCCTACTTCTTCCGTACCCGACAAATTCTGGGCACAGCGCAAACGTTTATTCTCGCGGTATGACATGGGGATACGAATAGGCGGTGGAAATGAGGACGAAGATGAAGATTACAGTCCCGAAATGTGGTACAGTGTAACCCCGGAATCGATCGCCAATCACATCGCTGAACGGATGGTGAAGATCATATTCTATCAGAAGGAGATCCGGCGGATGGGGGAGATGACACCGTGTAATGAGAAGGATAGTCATAATTGTGAGACACGGGAGGAGGGGGATGTTTTTGCTCCAACGAATGATGAAGCTGAACGAGTTAGTCCTAGGCAGAGGAAACAAAATGATATCATCATTCTTGACTTATTTTGCGGATGTGGTGGAAATTCCATAGCCTTCGCTCGCTGGAACAATAATAATACGAGGAAGGACGACGAAACGGGTCATCAAAAACATCATCAGCAACAATGTGATGACGATGACGGGTATTATGCCGGACCCCCTCCTCGTGTAAAGGTTATTGCTGTGGATAACAACCTATCACGATTGAAGAACGCAGCGCACAACGCATCGATATACGAGGTCAAACGTGAGGATATTGTTTTCGTCCATGCGGATGCAGTCGAGGTCTTGCATCAATATAGAAAGGGCGTTCTTCAAATGTCAAGGATTTATGTGGATGGCTGCATTAGTAGCTGCGGCAAGGCTGACTCTGATGAGGCACATAAAATTGACCACTCGAGATACGGTAGATGCGCAGGCTTCGCACTCGGAGGGATGGATCTCCTTCCAGAAAACATAGATGGGTTATTCTTGTCGCCCCCATGGGGAGGAATGAGTTATGGGAACACAACATTTGAACCTACGGCTTCTATTACTGTGGAATCTGCTATTTTAGAGGAGACTTCCCAGCAAGATGAAGATGCAAACAACAACACTGAGGGGGGGGGTAACACAAAACGGACAACAACTGTGACTACGAATGGCGCTCAGCTATTTTCCATCGCTACCAATGCAGTCTTTGATGACTCAAAAGAACTTTCTGATGGAGTCATTGCCTACTTTCTTCCACGGAACATAAATGGCATTGCCCTTGGGCATAATGCCATAGCATCAAGCGTCGTGGGTTGTTTTGAGATGGAACAAAATGTTATCTGTGGAAAAGTCAAGACTGTAACAGCTTACTTTGGGCGAGGTCTCGAAGATACGTTGTAGATAAGATTACTTACTTCTTGTTTTACACACATCATGATTCTATTTTACTCTTCACACTAAATTTAAAGGTGCTTCACCAAAACAGATCCTACTCTAGCAGCAAGATACTTCTGTAGCGATTACTCTAAGCCAAAAAAAGAGCCCCAATCATCAACATCAACAATGCGACACTGCTCATCCAATGGCCTTTTGATATCGGACTTGATGCCCATCTTCCTCCTATTGGCTCCAGAACAGCGGACAAACGCACCTGGGTTTCCAGCCTCACAGCTAGCTTCCGAGCACATTGCACTTGTGACATGTTTCGGAGACACTTTGAAGTTGGCAATTCGGTTGGTAATCGTGCTTTGTAGGAAAATGAAAGAACAGAATCTGCAAGAAAAAAGCCAAAGAAACAATGCGCATTAGATCAATTGATCGTACGGCGAAGTAGAGGAAGAACAAAACTCACGTCTTCGAGCACAAGAAACTATCTACCCAGCATCTGGCACAGTCTCCCTTGAAGCCTATTGTAGTCTCGACGCAATCAAATGCAGCCTCGGCGCCACCCAAGATTGTTTTCTGAGCACATTTTCGGCCTAGCAATGCTAAGGAATGCTACGCAACAACTTAGTATCGTAAGCAAAAGAATACAATAAAATCAAAGGAAAATTAGATAAAAGAAGCTTACCCTCGTAGAATACTGCACCTGCAAATCATTCCATGTGCTGCAAGCACCACAGGGCCCACAATGGGCGATTGTATAGTTTGCCAAATGAGCCTCATCCTTGCTTGCAAATTCACGAATATTACCGAATTTTTCGTCAAAGGCACAGACTGCGCCTTCATTTTGTTTCTCTGTTGGTTAGTATAGCGAATAAGACATGAGAAATATTGAGTTTTGTCGTCAGTTGAGGCCGCGACCAAAGTGTTGGTACTTTAACTCTCACCATAACTGATTTTAAATGACTCTGGCAATTTGGCAAGAGCGGTCCTAGTCTCAGCCGTCGACGTGATTACAATGACAGTTAAAAATAACGCAACTAATCTGATCAAGATCCTCAAAATATTGACAAAGACATGCCAAACCTTGTACTGGCATGGCTGCTTGTAGAAGTCTGAGTTTTTGCGACAGCAGCTCCAAGTAGTTGCATTCTGGCGCCTTAAAACATGAAACACCGGTAGAAATGGGAGACGATGGTACCACTTGATATTCCGGTTGGGTTCATCTACCGCAGCAATTTCATCATGAATTTCTTTGGTAGTTTTATCCCTGTCGTCTGTGCTCTCTCTTTCTAATCTGGTCCTCGACAAACTTCGACCCGTGAGCGTAATACGATCGAAGTAGACTGTACAGAAAAAAAGTGTAAACACACAATCTAGACGAGGGAACAAGCGTCATCAAAAATTCAGTCGCTCACCAGTCTCATAAATATATGATTCCATTGAATCCTTCCTGTATAAATCTCTCCGGTTTGCTCGGTTATTCATTGGCTCTTCCGATTCACTGCATCCTGTCGAATACCTCTTGTCCTCTCCGGGAAGCACAGTCTCAGCCTCGACTTTTCCAGTCGTATCATACTCTTCACTCATCTGGATATCATCACCTTTCTTTTTTTCCACCACCAACTCCTCCTCCTGGTTTTCGTCGTCTTCGGCCAGTATAAAAAGCTTCTGTTCGTAATAATACATACCCAGAATAATAAGGCATAGCGTCAACCACAAAAAGTAGGAAAGAACGCCTATTTTCCAATACGCTAGCCTCAAGTTCCAGTTCTGATTAAAAAGACGCAAAGAAAAGGAAAAGATAGGTGATTTAGTTCAATAGTAAAATAATAAAACATGGTCAAACATGGGCGACTTACCCAGACAATGTCAATGAAGCGAATACCAGCCATAAACACAGCTGAGCTAATAAGAAGCAATACTGCACTGGCACCCATGGCAACCATCCCCCGGTGCCTCTTATATCGCTGTCGAAGCATGAATACGGTATATTGATAAACACAACCAAACACCAGTCCTACCAGTAAGGAGATGAAATAAATATGAACCTTCAAGTTGACGTAGAACGGCAACAGAAGAATTACGAATGAAATCGTGTGTTTACCAACGCCGAGTCGGACTTGATATCTGAAAGATGCCAGCGAAGAGCCCTCAAAGACGTGATCGAGTACGGCCTGAGGGGCGATGGACGACGTATCCTTGAGGAAGTTGAAGTTGCTCTTGCGATAGAATCCCAGCTATGATTGTAATAAGTGGAAATGAGTGAATCATTAGTTCGTCGTAGGTAAATAGGATGAGGAGGATGGACGTGTTCGTTTTCACCCCGACCCCAACCACCTGCAGCAAAAACAACAAGCAAACAAACGAGAGAAAGAGTCAATTCAAGGACTTACCCATAGGGGAATCTTCCAACCAATCGACGCCAACATACTCGCGGAGACCATATAACTTATTCCCCGAATGATTAGTAAAAAATTAGATTCGACATCGACATCGCTCCACGTAAGCCCAACAACAACTGCATACGTCAAGAAGTAGAGGATGACGGCGTCAATGATGGCATCGCGTAATCCTAGCCGAATGGCAACGAGGGAAGCGACATAATTATTATCGGAAAGGAAAACATTATCAATGAGGTAATGTTTCCCTCGCCTACCGATGTTTTCAATGTTTCCCTTGTCTTTTGCTTTTCGTCCGTAGGCGAGTTTGAGAAAGTAGCGGAAGTCATTTATCTCGAGACTCTGTCCCGAGAGGAGCATGAAAGAGACATGTATCAATTGAAAAGATTAGAGAAAGGTAACGGCAATACGAGATGTAATAAGAAGAGCATTATGATTGCGAGTGCAGGCATGCAACTCACGGTCACTAGAACCAACCACGCGCTAATGGTCGCTATTGCTGGATCGCAGTAACGTTTGCGGGCAACATCGTTTAATTCATTAGCAGCATCTAATGTGACGGCGTCCGCCGACGCCAACATAGCCGCAAAAACGATTGCCGCAGCAAGCGGGTGGAATTGCGATACGGACGATAGACGACGGGGCGGCATATGGTAGGCATCGTGATGGTGATAAACACGATGAAAAAGTTGGACTAACAACTGTGAGAGTACTCCCAGAATCCAATCTTTGTGGAATTCGCCGGCACGTGGCGCGGCAGCCGTTGGCAACACCAAGGCCTCTCTTTTGTGAGGATGGGGGCAGTGCGAAGTTGAATCAGAGACGACCATCTCTTTATGACTCCGTGGGAGAGACTTGCGCGAGCAACTTGCTCTTAGCAGTTATTTTTTTTAATATATTTCTTTGCGGTAAGGAGCATGAAGATTGGGCGGCCGAGAGCAACAGATTCTTTGATTCAGAGTAGAGTGGGTTTAGTTGGTACGGACGCAAGTTACGTCCGTTCTTTGAAGAACGCA
>JALLAZ010000513.1:0-14581 GCA_036939755.1 Stephanodiscus triporus | reverse complement strand
CGCACAAAACACTAACAAAATCAGCCGCCAGGCGCACCTCTCAACCAAGGCGGCCACCGTCATCCCATGGCCGCCTTGATGCCCCCCAGACTTTGCCGAGCATAGAAGAAAACAGCCAAGACCATCGGCCATCGTTTCTGCTAATGGATGACATGGTAGGTAGAGATGGGATGCCACTATGGTTGACGGACGCCATGGAACTACTTGAGTGTACAAAACAGTATTCATCGTCCAAAATCTACGTAGGAATTAATTTGCTCGCGAGCAAAAAATCTCTACGAGCAAAAAATCTCTAGAACGAGCAAAAATCCCACCCGTACTTAGCTGTCTTGCCTTGGAGGCCAAGTAAGTTGTATCTCTTCTATGGTCGGTAGAGTGAGTAGATACTCTAACATGGTGGGTGTTGGCAGATAATGGAGGAAAAACAGAATCAGCAGCAGCATCAGCAGCAGCATCAGCAGCAGCTTGGCAAGACCAACGAAGGTTCGTCACCCCCTTTGTCCCCTTCGGCAGTAGTGTTGGTAGCGCTGCCGCAGGATGCGCCTGGTAAGGAGCAAATAAGGATGACAAACAAAAAACCTCCGTTCCTTGAAGACGGAGGAGCCGGCTGCAAAAAGATGGAAATGGAATATAAGGGAAGAGTTCAGAATCACCACCATGATAACGAATTTTTTAATGCGTTGAAAAGATTCTCCAGAACGGATGATTACGACCTTGTCAACCATGATCATGATTATGACAAGAAGGAGTCAGGCTGCAGAGGCGTTTCTGCAGGCAAGATGAAGATGAGTGCTACGTCTTGTTCTGCTGCAACTACGGCAAGCAACATATTCGATGATGATGCCTACAATGAATTCTTGAGGTCTGCTGGGAGAGAAAGAGAAGCAGGAGAGGAATCGTCTCCGTTTATTTTCTCCCCTGCTGTTGTTGCTGCAACCAACTCAACATGTTCAAGGGATAAATCCTCTGCGAATGATGTTGCCGCTACTGCAATCAGGAGTAGCTGGAGGAGCGAGGTTGAGGATTCTTTCTTGCGTACGTTACAGGGTGGAGGTGTAGATGGCAATAAACGAGAGAACTCCCCTGACGACGATGACAATGATGATGATGATGACGCAACAAGCCAAGTCAGAAGCAACTGCAATGACCGAGGACGGAATGATGTCGACGACGCCTTCCTGATGGCACTCAAAGTCGCCTCGTCCAAACCATCTTTCACGTTGAAAAACAATCGTCTACGAACGCACCCAAAGAAGGTATCGACTCCGCCGAGCAGTAATTCTATAAAGACCAGTAGCGTTCAACCATTTGCATCTGCTGATGTGGACTTCTTGGAGACCATGCGTGCTACAGAGGATCAACTGCATCAACTGCCATCCGCATCAGGGGGGTCAGTTAGCTCAATAGAATCCTCCTCATCATCTTACTTGAGGAGTAGTACCGGTGCTAGGCAGCAGCAATGGCCATACAGCAAGGCCGGTGGTAGTATTGAATCGGAAATGTCCACGACACGTCCCAGCACAATGAAGTCTGAAAATTGGAACGTTGTCGCATATGATGAGGGAAGCGCAGTAGTGGTAGAAGGAGAGACTGCTAAGGATGACCCAATGGCACATGCCAATGCTGCATTCTTGGGAGCACTTCGCGCTGAGTCTGTCCTGTCGGATGAGGATGAAGGACAAGGAGGTGGAGGAGATGGCGGACAGGTAAAGTCATATTCCAACAGATCTTTTGTCATGGATCTTGCGAAAATCCAACTTGCAAGACAACTTCTTGTAGGGCAGAGGGCTAATAAACAACACTATGATCAGAAGCAAGGTAGTTTGGATACTGACTCGAAATTCTTAATGGCAGTGCATGGTGCGCAGTGTTCGAGGAGTGGTAGAGACACTTGTGATTCAGGCACGTTGGTGATGATCACCCCTCCTACCGTCAGCAGGGGGGGCAAGGGTTCTAGCGATATAGAATCCTCGAATTCCTCATTCATGATGGCAATCCATGCATCAGCCGACGACGATGACGCCGAGGGAATGATGGCGTCCAACGGCCACTCAGCAGATGCTGGCGGCGAGGGAGAAACCGACCGGGAAGACGCCTCATCATTGGGTAGGGAGGCAAGGACTGATTTTGATGTCGAGGCAGAAGAAGAAGAAGACGAATATGATGACATCCTTGATGAGGATATTACTGATCTCAAAATACCTACACATCCTTTTATGGAAAAGGTGTATCTCCCACGTCCATTATTCTTTGGTCACGTCGTGCCTCCTCGTGTTATTGCCGAGGCCGAACGTGCAGCCTCCGAATACCCTACCACAGCAGCAGATGCATCAGAAGAAGCAGCAAATTTAGTATCGTCGTCGGTAGCTGAACAACAACAACCGCAATCAGATTCTATAGTGAATGTTGACACTGAATCATTCGCCGCAGACGATTCGTCAGTCTTATCCAGCATGTCGTTATCATCACTGTCGGGCTTGCTTGGGGGGGGGGGGAAATTATTTGAACCATCAGTGGCACCGTGCTGTCGTAATTTAGAGGGAGCGATTGATGTTTTTGGATTTGGCTTTAATCCCTTCGCTCAGCATGCCAAAACCTCATCAGCAGACATCGCTACTTATCACAACAAGACCGTTGCGACCCATACTTTAGAGGGGAATGATAATTACGAGGGCTTAAAGGGGCTACATCCCTATGTATTTATATATTCTCCAGTTTGGGACGAATGGAGCACGGCTGCAAGGGCGAAAGTCCGTAGGAGGAAGGGCAGAATTTTGGAAGGTATCAAAGCAGAGGAGGCGGCAGCAAGAAAGGCAGCGGAGGAGGTTGCGAAATCAACAATGCCTCCATCACCCATCAAGACTAAACACCACCACCAACAACAACCACCGGCATATTCCAGTAGAAGGAGACATAAAAAAACAGCGAGCATGGACTTTCTCGATTCCCTCCGAGCGGATGTACAATCATTTTCATCTACCCCAACTGGCAAGGTAGACACTGAGTCGTCCTCTACTTTTTCATCGACAGGATCTAGTACAACCTCCCAACAGGACCTCAGTGCCAATGCTTTATTTTTACATAATACCCGTGCAGGGTTGAAAGAAGATGGTGCAACCGTCGGGTGCACATTTTTTGATAAGATGCCACCAAAACCCATTCAAGTCAAATCCTACGACTTTTCCCAAGATCAGTTTTCGAAGCCTGCTCGCATAGGTGTGGTCGCCGTCGTTGACACTATTTGTCAAGAGGATGGCAAGTCCATCGGAGCAAAAAAACGCTCCATCCAGGACAGCAATGCCAACGGCACGGTAGAGGTTGCTACTGATGAGGCAGCAGACACAGTTGTCGAAGGAAATGCCGAATTTCACAACACAAGCTTGTCGATTGTGTCATCGCCCCCAACTTCCACTGCCAACAAAAGCATCACGTTTGCCGTACCGCCGCTGGCAATGGATAGTAGCACTTTTGTCCAAGCAGTGAAAAGCTCTAGCGAAGGCGAATCCGACAATGATTTCATCGAGGCCGCCGAGGAACGCACTGCCGTTGGAATAAATGATAATATAAGCGCTGCGGCTGCCATGCTTGCCGGGAGTAGTGGGGTTGATGACGACGACGATGCAGACGTATACCGTGGCATAGGCACGCCCATGTTTATGGCAGCTGGTGGGGGTGCGAAGGCCGCAAACAAGTACGGTCGCCCGTACAGTAACTTCGAATTGACAAATGGATGCACGCCACAATTTGGCTGCGACGACCCCTCGTTACCGCATGAATCCGATCTGGGAATTTTCGAAACAAAGGAAGAGGAGAAGCGCAGCGCCGAACGTCGGCAGGAACAAAACATGATTGAAGAGTTCGCATCGCCAGGGATCATGCCTCATGTTGCCTGTCCGACGCAATGTTTGGATCTTGACGATAGCACCTCTTGGAATTCTCGTTTCGCTGGAAGCGATTTGGAAAGTAATAGGAATGGTGGTAACACTATGCTTATTAGCCTGGACGGCAATTCATTAACTGACCCCAACAAGGTCCCAACTCAACAGCAGAAATCGCCGTTGTATGAAGTTAGCAGAATAGCGTGGTGGAATTTGCCAGATGGTTATGGAGCCTCGAAGAATGGTAATAAGGCCAGACGAACATTTCGCGGAGGGAAACTTTTAGCTTCTGCCGCAGATGTATTTCCCGCATGGGACAATCCAATACCCCTGGACGTGCAAACCAATCTCTGGCCACCAATGAGTCTACTTCGGGAGAACAACATCTCTGGTTCCCGATCTCATACAGCCACATCCAGTGCAAGACTTTTGCCACATTTATCAGATCGACCTCCGAGCGTCCGTCACCTTCAGATTGATACGACGGCCGTTGGCTTCCCCAAGCTCGGTGGTGAGATTGAGCCAATGTTCTGTAAATTGGCAATATATCATTTTGAGATGAGTGCAGAGCGAAGTGCAGGCTTGCATGCACCATCGCCCAACGCGGAGCGCTGTGGACGGGTCACCGAGTCGTTAAGCTTTGATGTTGTGCAAGACCCGAAAGTGATACAGAATTGTAAGAACGCTCTTTGGCCTTACACAGAAGAGTCAAATATTCACGGGCTACTTACGACCACACCAGAAGTAGCAGGAGAAGGCACTCAATCTGAAGGGACTTCGTGTGGGATTTTTCCCCTGCCTGCATATATGAGCATATCGAATCTCTATGCTGTCATCATAGTGCATAGAGTAATTGCTGAAAGTCCCGGCGAGATGCATCCATACTATAAACCTGACCGGCGCGAATCATCGTTAGAAGCAATAGATTTGGCAAAGCTCCGATCCAATGCAACCAAGAACTGCAATCAATATGGGCAGTTCATCACGCCATTTGCTTTTGGGGTCGTGCCCTTGAAGCATATAATAGGGGATGAGTCACCCAAGATACCTGCCAGCCGTGCTGTGCAAATCCCGCTCTTTAAGTATGATCCAGAACGTGGAGGGCAATCAATCTTTGATCATATCCTACTCATGCTTCATCCGAGGGCAGAACCAAGAGGCAGTAAAGTTGCATCGATGACACGTGGACACGCTTTGTTGGTGATGCGTTACTTTGGATTTCTGGGTTTGCATTCAATATTACAGAAAAAGAGCTCCTTGGCTCGTGAACACTTAGTCGACTTCAGTGGAGAGTTGATTGTAAAATGCAAAAACGATAAGGCTGCTCAAGGGAGCAGGTACTACAAGGAGAAATGCCCTGTTTTAGGTGAGGCTTACATTCTTCCTCCTTGGCGGAATCTATATAATGTGGAACCTGCGGTCTTCGGTGGTCGTTATGTCACAGAACCAAGAGTAGAAGAAAGGCAGATTCATGAGAATAGCGCACCAAAATATTTGTATGCGCAGGAGATTGCGTCACTTCCTCTCGAACGCTCAGTTCCTGAGATAGGTTCCAGTGGAAGAAGTAAATCGTTAAACCGATGCAAATACGATGGGAAGCTCTTACACACCAGCTTGTGTAACGAATTGGTCTGCCAGCCAAAGATGTTACAAAATTGCACCAAGAAGAATATTGTCATCAAGGTTGAATTGAGAGAGCTGTTATGGAATGATGCCCTGAACACTGATGTAGCGATCCCTGTCCCTCCCAGTATTCATAATACTCGGAGGGGCCCTTGGCTGGTGCAAGAAGCCTTTTCATCATGTGCAATGGGCATTCCACAATTCCTCGATGAGTTCAAGATCAAGTTACCTTTGATACTAGGTGCATCTGGCCGTAAAAGGTATGGTTTGCTGTTTTCAGTCTACCACTTTAATGCACGGACAAAAAAGCACGCAAACAACATGCAGTCTTCATCCACGAGACAAAATGATAGCAGCGGAGGCACGGAATCAGGCTATTCAATTGAACGACTTGGGAGTGGCTTCCTTCCTTTGACATTGGAGAATGTTCCTACATGCTTGATAGCTAATGGGGATCATGATGTTCCCATCAAGTTTCGTGCAACACAACTAACCAACGAAAGATATAGAGCGAACACCCCCCCTTTAGCTCTAAAGCATCAAAAGCGTTCCAGTTTTGCTGATGACGTTGTCCGTCGTACTCGGTCTTGGAGCAGCTACTCTGGGGAGACAGAAAGTGATTGTGATGAGTTGACTGTTCCACTCTACACGGAAGAAAACTATCCCGAGCGGTCTCTTGCGTTGATTCCATTGCAGAAAGCTGACGACGATACCCACGAGGAAGACAAGAACGCCGATGAAAACAGCCTTGCATCGAGCGCTGAAGAGTCATCTAGAATCTTACGCACTCAAAGTGAATCTTCTCACAAAGATTCCTTTGGCAATACTATGATCCTACAGGTCACTGTCATCGCTTTTACTTCTGTGCACCCTCAAAGCAAAGCCCTAGCAGATTTATTTCTCACGAAACCTAACCCGCCACGTTGTCTGATGCCATCTGACTTTTCTGAGCCATATTCTGCATGGGGGAAGACCCAGAGCGAAATCCAATATCGACTTAAGCCCGAGCGCATCCCTCCATTCAACTTTGTGGGTGGAGCTCTCGCAGAGACAGAAAGAAAGTTGCTTGATCCTGTTGTTATTTTGACTAAGTCTTCAAAATGTCCACATTCAGACTTGATGACACATTTGGTCCGCATTGTTGCCCAGTTATGGCGCACCACAGTTTCGGGTGCTGGTGAGCCATCTATTCTATGGGCAAGGTAAAGTTGAATGCTGGGATTGAATTATAGTTTTATTAATACTTCATTCCCACATTTGATCCCAATTCTTCGCATTTCACAGCCCCGAATCTCTGATCCCACTACGTTTAAATGCATTCGCGACCCTTCTCCATACTGTCAGCTCAGCCTCTCATCATATTGCGAAAGCAGGACTTCGCCAGCTCGACGGGAATGCCATGTGGGATTTATCAGGTGCGTCGACAACCTTCTAACCTTTAATCGCTTGCAATTAATACTAAGACGAGATCTTTTGTTGCGTAGCTCTGGGCAAACTTCTTTCTATGCTTTTTGATGAGTGGGCAATTTTTGGTGGTCCTCTTGAAAACCCTGTACCTGTTAAGATTACCAGCCCAAGAAAAAGATCAATTAGCAAACCTGAAATCATATCAAACCGGGCAAAAACGTCTAGTGGAATATCGGCACATTTGTCCAGACCTAGCATAGTTGAACGCTATTCTTCAGAAGAAAGCCCAAGTATAATTCGGGTGAAAAAATTTGATGTTGATGCCATGCTCAAGCCAAACATTCTCAAGCCAGACAATTTCATTGCTAACAATGACACTTACCCTCTCACATCTGGATCAGCTGGATTCAAAATTGATTCAAAGAATGATTTTATGTTGGCACTCAATGCATCTTTAGATACTGAGCCGAATCTAGCCAAAGATACACCTGCGCAGAAGAATGCTAACCGGGGCGCGGAGAATTTATTTAAATCAGTGATGCATGGCCCTGCAGCAAATAGACGACGGTGGAATACTTTGCCATTGCATTCTCTAGCTACAATCCAAGAAAACGACAGTGATCGAGAACTGCTTGGTCAGCAAGTTTCGTCATCAAACAAGGAGGGTGAGTTAATTGAAACAGAATTGGTGCTGCATCCTGGAGAGAAAGAGAAGAAATCTAGGCAATTTAGAGTTCCTCATGTCAAGCTAAATGACAACATTGAGCCACATTCATCATTTTTTGATAGAATAGTGCCACCAACGAAGGAGAAACAAGCCAAAGAAGAAAACAAGCTACCCCACATTGTGAACAAACTGAGAACTCTTCCCACCGATGATGTCGACATTGAAACCGCCGGTACAGCTTTTCTTGATGCTATCAGCAAAAGTATGGGGTTTGGGGATGGGTGAGTGGTTCTGATGATTTTTTTTTCTTTTCGAACATTCCCTAACACCATTAGATCGTTCTTTTTTGATGTATAATGGTAGGCATGTAGGAAAGGAATTTGGTGGAGAAGAAAGAAGGGTCGGTGCCGCACATCATCGCAAGACAAGGAGTCGTTGCTCGATTGACTGGTCTCTACCTCCAGCAGACATGCTACTAGAGAAAGACCAACGTATAGAAGAATTGAATCGTAGTCGTTTAGGCAACCTGACACCGACGATATTGCCCTTGAGCCCTATCGGATCATTTCCAGATGATGCTTGCTCAGATGATGATACAGCCAGTAATGACAGCAGTATCGATGGTAGTACTCGCGATGCAAAGAACTGGACCCCTTCAACTTGTATTGACACAGAAGAATGCACTGGAAGAGAGCACCCGCTGAAGAGGCACAGGCGCTCTCTCTCAAAAGACGACTCCAAATCAGCCGAGGTAATCCTTCTTCCAGACTTTGCTGATCGAATGAGTGCCATGAAAAGTGGTGAGCGATGGTGGCCGTATGTGTACGAGGTCATCATTTACCAGTGGGTTGCTTTGCTAGATGAACAAACAAAAAAGGGTGAAGGAGCTAGTAAGAAACCTGAGGAAGGGAAGAACGAAGAAACCAATACTTCTGGGCTATCTCCCATAGTGATCAAGTACCTTTCTCATGCAGCCAAGGCTGCTCGTGGAGCTACCATAAGATGCGCACCATTTCTCCTCGAAATTATAATTCAAAGCTTGAGTTGGCGTATTGATTGTGTTTTCCGCCGAAGAAAAGATAGAAAACCCAGTCTGGACGAAGCCAATTGTGAAGACATTGTGCCACCACTTATAAAATTGGATGACAATATCATATTAGCACTGGAGAAATTGATTACAATGCTAATTGATGCAAGTATTGATAGCAGAAATTTCGATAGCTTTGAATATCGCAAGATAAGTGTTGATGTCAATGACGCAGTTGTTCGGTTTATAAGGGATTTATTCTCGATCCTAGATGTTCAAGTGGTACATAGACTTGTCCTGGTCTATTTTTCCAGATTCGTTGTCAAAGAAGGAAAACACTGGCACGATCGTGATTCGAAGGTGACCGGTTTACGTTGTTCGTGGGAGACTACAAGTGAGAAACATACTGTCTTTCATTTTATTCTCTTCCCACTGTCTTATATCGCAGCAACCTCACTTCCACTTTCCCTTCCATAGAGCTGCGTCTCAATGCCATCACTCTCTTTATTCGGTAAGAGAAGTATAAAAAAATTGTGCTTGAACTCGAACTTTTTCTCACTGCGGCCCTTCATACAGATTTCCTGGATTTATGACAGTGTGCCCACCTCTTATGGAATCATGGACCTTGCCAGTTGGATCATCGGCTGATGTAGCTCGCCGATTTTTCTCTGACGCGCTTGAGAAAATCAATAGCTTAGGACTTAGTGAGTTCACCGCTTCGGATGGACCAGTCCGCAAAGAACCCATCACAATTCCTAAAATGAAGCCTCATTGGCTAGCAGAGCTTTGCACAGACATATGTCTCTCGGCGACAGGCCACGCAGAAGAGAGTATCCAATTTCGTGCATCATCTCTTCTCTTCGAGCTGTTTTGGAGGCATAGTCAGCAGGGACGAGTCAAAGGCAACGTCTCTGTTGTTGCTAGCGTTTACGTGCCCTTTTTGCCAAAAGTTCTCAGTCACATTGAATATCTCTCGAGTCTCCCACCGAAGGGGCAGATCCGAAAAGACATTATTCCCTGCATTCTTCTAGTTTTGCAGAGTGCGCCTACAGGGCTTATGAGAGCACTGTGGAGGAAACTAGCGAAACGTGCTGAAGGAAAAACCCTGAAGACTGATAGTCCGGACAAGTATGGTGGAATTATGGTTTCTGGAAGTGGTATTAGTTGCTCTGATTCCTTTTCTCCATTAGTTCCTGGCTCTCGAGTACATGAAGAGATTGATGCGGATGGAGAACCAGACATATTTGACATGTTTGGATTGCTGAATTTATCCCTCTCGACTATCGAATACGAAGGTAGTGGGAATCAAATCGAGAAAACTGTCGGAGCTGATGCCATATGCGATGAGAAGTCGATTTGGCGTAGGGAGTATCTCTTGTCCAGTCATATTAAGACTGCTGCTAACGCGAGGGGTCGACCTTTCAATTTTAGTCCATATTGTGTTGGAGAAGTTGGGAGTGCAGAGCAGATAAACACAGGAAAGTCCCGCAGGTGGCATGCTCATGATTGTTCCATGGTTATCATCAACATATGCAGGCAAATTGTACGCGAAATACTCCTTATGCTTAAGCCTAATCTGACTTCAGTAGAAGACACAAAGGAATGGGAGATCAGCCTTGCTGGATTGTCTGGGTCAAGATCACTTAGTGATATTTTTCTCCAACCAACGTCGTGTTCCATAGATGATTTAGACTTTGGGAACTTTACCGGAGGTAAACACGAGGAAGGGAAAGCAGCCCGTATGCGAAAGATACTCCGTAAACGCCACTTGGAGACATTGACATTCGCTGCGACTGACTCAATAATATTTGTGCGGGCAGCAGCCTCTGTTTACCTCCATGCCTTGTCCATGAAACAGAGCGATGTTGTCATCACTAAGACTCTGACTGCAGCGATAGAAATCGTGAAGATATTTGGTATCAAACTCTTTCTCTCTGCTGTTGGAGAGACACTGCAACATTGGATGAGAGTGATATTGGAACACTGTGGTGCAAGGAGAGCAGAACTTCGCGTGGATGCTTGCGAGTTTTTGAATCTACTCTTGCGCCTCACGTATGATTCATATGGGTCTTTCACTAGGGTGAGGCTTCCACTTCTTGCTGTTCTATCTGAGGTCATGGAGCGTATTGTCGCCAAAGCATCTCGGAAGTATTTAATGGAACAGCGATGCCTTGAATTAAGTCCGATATCTCTCTCAAACGACAGCGCGGAGGCAAGCTTGACACCACTATGGCGGACAATCGATCGTCTGCACAATCAGTCTGCCAGCCAAAACTTATCGTTCAAAAGTGCTCTGGCAGGGCTTGCAATAAAGATGAAAAAGGTTTACAGAGCATACCTTGCTGCCCATGCGCTAGCTATAGTGAACCGCTCAGAGTCAGGAAGTCATGTTGGGGATGTTGTTCCGTTACAAACAAATCCATATGTTCAACGGATGCGTGTGTCTGTTCATCGAATTGTGTCCAACTCCTCCTGGTTCTCAAAAAGATTTCTGGGGAATCAGACATCAGGATCACTTGATCGGAGCATGATTCAAATCGAAGCAGTTGTAAGTTCCTTAGTCCTGAGATGGATAACAATTCCAGCTTACTTTCAACATCTCAATCTGTTTATATGACAAAAAAATAGGAGGACTCCTTCCTCATAGCAGCAGATGTATTTTCATCTACAGAATTACCCTCTCATAGGGTTGCATGGTTGCAAAAGCTTGCAGAATTTCACAGGATGCGAGGTAGATTTGCTGAGGAGGCAACATGCCGATGTAAAATTTATCACACTTACCGGGAAGCTGCCAAATTGCATGATCACATCTGGAGTAGTTCACCATTCCTTCCCTGGGCAAGCACTTCTCTGGATGGTACTCATCCCGATGGCGAGGTGCATGCTATCGTCTCCGACTTTGATTATGAGATGGAAAATTTGAGTGGTAGCTCCGGAAAGCAAATTGAAAGGGGTACTGCATTTCGCCGCATTTTTTATCGTGCGGCTGATAGTGTTCGTGTGCGAACTGGCGATTGGGGTGCTGTGAGTGGGGGGAAATACCTGTTTTACGGGTGAGTGTGTTTGGTGTGTTTGTCGGTTCTAATTTTAGATTTCGTTCTAACCTTATCAATTCTTAACTTTTCTTCTCCTAAAACAAAAACAGTGTAACATTGAAGTCTGAATTTGATTCTGTATCTCCATGGTATTCTCACAGAGAAATGGAAGAAAACATGGTATGTTATGTGTGGCCTTGTTCGTCTCTTTGTTGACCATTCTCAAAACATAATCATTCTTTGGCACATGGAAGGTTGAGGAAGCAGAGCTATCAGGCGACTTATTTCTGAGAGCTGGAATTGTCGAAAGTTCACGATATGCATGGAGTCTCGCAAATCAATTCTACTCAGAGACCTTCAATTATGCTCGACTAGCGTATGTATATAGAAGGCTAGCACTGGTCGTCACATCACAGGTCCCAATCATCGATGTGAGCAATCAACTTGATCTTTCCTCTGCATTAGGCCGATTCTACAAGGTTTATTTCCACGGTGGCGCTCCAGACGATCTTCTCCATTCTCAAGTAAGATGACTCTGTGGTTGACGTTTCTCGTTGTTCTGCTACAAGTCATGAATCAATCATTGTCGTTTTTTTGCACCAAACTAATAGGGATCGGGAGGGTTTATTTATAGAGTGCCCAGCAGTGTTCAAATTAAGGATTTTGCAAAGCGTCTCGAAGATACGATACGTTGTATCCTACCGACCAAAACAGTGATTGATCTACTTCTCGATGATGGAAGCCCTACAATGACGCAGTTATCGATTGTTGGTAAACGTTCGTCAGTCATTGGCGGAGCACCTATTGAACCAGTAAAAATTAAGGTCACTCCGCTAAGGCCCCTTTTCAAGATTGAAGATGATGAAAAATGTTTCAGAGGGAGTAAGTGTGCCGCATGTCTTGTTTCATTTTTAAGAAAATGTTCCCTCTCGTTCTTATTCTCCCATAGCGCCTGAATGGTTTCAACTCAAAGTTGAAGACCGGGAGCATGATGTTGACGGTGAAGGGACTGCAAGAAATTCAGGGGGCACTACCTGTTCATCCCTTCATCATCGCATCTCCACTCTTTCATCATGCACATCAAACAGCCTAAGTAGTGTTGGGTCAGTAACAATGTCGTATAGACGCTCAACTTTTCGTTCAATGCATCGGAAATCAAAATCATCTCTATCACAACAAAACTTCAGCCATGAATTAGATAAAGGTGGATTGAATGGAGAGCCGATTGGTGTTGATCGATTTTATTTTACCCAGCCGATGAGGAAAGATCATGTCCGAGGCTTTCGTGATTGGCTCAGAGTCCCTAGGGGACTCATTGCCGAGAGAAGCCTCCGAGTTACTGAACTTCAAGTTGAGAATTCATTCCCTGCTTGCATCACAAGACAGCAAATAATTCACCGAGCAGTCTTCACCCAAAGCCCTCTAGAAGCTAGTGTAGAAGCTGTCAGCACATGGTGTTCTGTTCTTTTTCGCACGGTAATAGCTACGAACGGGCAGGGTGTTTTAGGTACGTCCTACTCTCAAAATTTACTGATGATTCTAAAACTCAGCTGAATCATTCCATGCTCAATAATTTTTCCTGTAGGGGGGCAGCAACAGCAAGGACTTAGTGCGGAGTCTGCCAAATTGGTGATGGAGTGTATTCATTCAAGTGGGGTCAAGCAGCTCGGAACAACTTTTCTCTCTGTTAATTCACACGAAGAACTAGTGGTGCCATCTGAGGAGTCAAATGTGGGTACCGGGATGTACAGTCCTTATGAATCGTTGAGCGAGGAAGAGGTCGAGAGGGTACAAACAAAACTAGCAAGAATGATAGTTACCTTCCTTGAACTTTTACATCTATTGATTGCAAGGAATAGAGATGTTCTCCTGACAGTTGTTCAAGCTCGCAAACGGAGAGGTGGAGACGCTTCTTCTGTAGCATCTTGCTCTGTTCATGGATACACAGCGAGAACACGTACAGGAAGTCAGTCATTTAGCCCTGTAAAGCGTGATGCCGAACTCAGCACTAATGACAATGAGCAAGCTTTGATGTACGACAGATCAAACAGTGAAATCGTAGTAAGATCAATAATAGCAGAGAATCCGGAGATTCACGATGGCCATGGTCAGTATAATATCAGCGATCGCACTGATTCTGCCATCGGTGTACAAAGCGAGCTGCAGCGAGGACTGATTAGCCTGGTGAGATCACTTACTCCACATCTACTAGACACACTTAACAACGAAGTTCCAAAATGGATGCGGTCCGGATGCCAAGAAAACTATTTTTCAACCGGACTATATCGGCAAGCGGATATTCGTAAGTTTTGGCAATTCTTCAATGCTTATTTACTTCCCATGAGAAAATCCTCAGATGTTTTTCTTAATCATTTGTCTTTTTTTTACAGCGATAGGCGATGAGCTATTCTTCAATGTAGACTCCAGTGGTGATGACGACAGAGCAAGTAAAAGTGAATCGTCCTATGCAGTGCCAAGATCGATTAGAGGATCTGGTAATGGATCTGGTCACACATATAGAGAAAACTCTCCCACGGGTAGCTTGTGCAGTGGTACCAGTGATAGACGAGACCGTATTGATCGAACTATGTCAACGGGTTCTCAGCGTCCACCGACAGATGACAGAGACAGGTCAAACCACCGCAGGGGTATTTCAGGGGCCTCGTAAACAAACTAATTACCCAAGATGACAGGTAAAGGAGCTCATAGATTTCTAGCAAATATATTAGTAAACCGGCATGAGTATCCTGTCTACTTACTTAAGGCCGCGTTCCTTACAACCGGCACTTTTGCCGATTTATTTTTCCTTTCATATTGCCCATTTGTCGTATGTAGGTTTTGTACCGCTCGGCGATCTTTTGGATAATATTGGGAGATGGCCAAAACTACTAGATTATATGCAATATCCCACCATTGTGGGATTTTCTGATTTCTCCGGATTTTC
>JALLAZ010000512.1:0-14681 GCA_036939755.1 Stephanodiscus triporus | reverse complement strand
ATGCGTCGACACTGGAAAATGTGATCGCCAAAGGGGTCGTTGCGGTGTCCACAGGTCTGTATGAACCAAATCCTCTCCGACCATTTTATTTTATTTTTTCGCGGGATGACATTATTTGCTCGGTCGTGGGAAGATTCTGTGCACAGAACGAAGATGGTCCCGGACGGAGCATCGTGCTACATACTTCTGTTTGGACGATGGGCCCGACGAAGAGGGAAAGCACAATGGCAGTCACCGACAGAGCATCGTGCTACTTCTGTTGGGACGAGGGTCCCGACGAAGAGGGAAAGCCGTTGGTGCGCGACTGCTCTTGCCGCGGTGATTCGGCGGGCTTCGCCCATCTATACTGCATTGTCAAATACGCAGAGCAAAAGAGCAAACTGGAGGCAGAGGCGGATGTCTCCCGGGCCTTTCACGAGCCATGGGTAAATTGCCCCAACTGCAAACAGCCCTACCAAAGGCAATTATCTCTAGATATATCGTCTGCATTTGTCACATTTGCGGAGGCGACATACGGCCATCCCGAAAACAGCAAGTGGGATAAAATCAGAGTGATGCAATCCCTTCGATCCAAAATCGTGACGTTGGTCAATAATATTTTTCGGCCTTTATCGTGTCAAGATGCTGGGATGCTTAAAATGGAGTGTGAAACGCTTATAAAAAAGTTGTTGTCGATGGTCGAGCAAATTAAGAAGGACGAAAAGATGGACGGGTGGGTACACATGCCTCATACAAGTATCGAATACAAATTTAGTAATATTATTGGATACTTTGAGGCATTCGGATATGAATGCTTTGGGACAATTATGGCCTTGGACGAAACTGAAGAAAGTGATGAGATTGCAATTAAACACTTCGAAGTGGCTCGAATACTCTACAATATATTCGGCATGAAAGAACTGTCCAAAGAAATGGAAAGCAGAATTGCTGATATCACGACCCGTTCGGCCTGGAGCAACGAAGATGAAGCGAACGTATGCGCAACTACTCTTTTACAGAACGCAAGGATCAACTATGAGACATGCCTTGCATCGTCTGAAATGACTTCAATTATGACAATAAATTCAGGTTTGCACTATGCGAGAATGCTTCGAAAAGCAAACCGTGGCATCGAAGCCGAGCGGCTTCTCATGAAGTTGGCTACCGGCAGCCGCCGTGTGCATGGTCCAGAACATAATTGCACTACAAGTATTGAAGACTTTTTGAAAAAAAGCAAGCTACGCCTATGTTTATTATTGCCTGACGGCAAACCATGCCAGGCTTTGCGATATGAAAATGATGGAGAGATCTGCGTTCTCACAGGCCCCATCACAGAGCCGAGGGAGATGGACGACGAGAGAATGGTTCGCGTTACAAGTGATCTCATTCAGCCTATATTGGGCTGTCCGGTGATTTGCCACGGATTGGTAAGTGCATCTCACCTAAATGGTAAAGTGGGCGATGTGAGAGCTTCGCACAAAAATGGCGGACTAGCTGTGCACTTTGAAGATAAGCGTCAGAAGCCGGCATTGGTGAAGCCAGAGAATTTGAGAATTGCCTTTGAATTGCCAACTGAAGGTAGTAGCTGTCTTGAAAATGCATCTTCATCTGTGTATGCCCCACTTGATTACATTAGAGAGGGGGGAAGATTCGGCGGCTTCGCGATAGATTTTAATATTTTTGTCGTTGTTATTGTCTTCATTGTTGCTGTTTTGCTAAGCATTCCAAATGATGAGCTCTAGAGTGGGGCATCGTGACGGACAAGTATTATTCACCAGTCAAACGCATGAATCATAATATATACCACAAATAATTATTACTAATTCTTTTACGTGACTATTGACAGAGTATCGCCCCCCCCCCCTCCCCCGTACGTTTGCAGTGGCCTTATTGACGTCAATACATGTGTAACTGTTGGTCCGAGCAACCCCGCCAGGCATCGAAGTTGCGTCATATTTTTGGCATCCATCCAAAAAGTAAGACGGAATGCCATCCGAATGGATGTCCACAATGAAATCGATGCCATCCCCCTCCCCTCCCCCCCCCAAAAAAAAATTAAATAAATAAATAAATATTGTATGGGCAACATCATTTTTCGACCGGTATCCATTCGACCCCCCCCCCCCCCCCGCTCTTTCCGCGCGCGATCGCTCATCCCAGGAAACCCTTCTTGATCCCCGCGCCGCCGCCCTTGTTCGAGAACGCCCTCTTGCTCTCCCTCTCCCTCTCCTCCTGCCTCAACAATTCCGCGGCCACCCTCTCGGCGTTCGCGATCCTCGCCTTCTCCGCGTCGACCCTCGCCTTGATCTCGTCGTACCTGGCCTTGTCCGCCGCCGCCTTCTCCTCCTCGGCCTTCTTCTTTTCCTCGATCGCCCTCGCCTGCGCCATCTGCTGCGCCTTGGCCTGCTCCTCCTTCTGCTTGAGCATGTTGTGGTATTGCATGGCCTGCCTCCACACCACCTGAGAGAGAGAGAGAGGGGGGGGGGGGGGGATAGGTGGGGGGNAGAGGGAGGGATAGGTCGGGCGAGAAAGAGAGAGGCGGAGTGATTATTTTTGTGGGTGGTGGTGCACGGTCGGGTATAATAATAATACAATCGTTACGAAGGACGCGGGAAAGACACCGACGAAATTGCGGATCGACGAAAGAGAAAAAAAGAAGAACAAGAACGAGAAGAAAAGAAATACAAATGAACGAAAAAGCGAAGCCCGACTCACGTTGCTCCATCCGGGCTCGATCTCGTCCGCCTCCGCCCTGACCTCCTCGACCTCCGCGCTAACCATCGCCTCCGCGGCCTGGTAGCTCTTCCACTGCTTCACGCTGCACATGCTCTGCGCGTACAACTTGTTCATCCCCGCGCTCTCCCTCTGTATGTGGCTGACGATGGGTATGTCGGCGATGCAGCGCTTCATGAGGGCCTGGGCGAGCATGCGATGGTGGGCGCTCGGCTGCTGCTGCTGACCCGGTCCGCCGGGGGACGGGGATTGACCCGGCTCCCATCCCTCGTCCTCGCATTTCGACTTGACCTCGTAATACTCGTCGACGGCGGGGGGGAGTCGCAGGTCGAACTTGTCCCCGTCGAGGTTCGAGAAGAAGTCGTCGACCTCCGCGTTCTTGCGCCTCCGGCGCAGGCGGAGGTACGCGAACAGCAGCGCGAATGCGAGTACGGCCAGCGCGAGGTACAGCGCGGGATCGACCCCGCCCCTCGACCGCGGCGGCACGATCCCGTCGTTGTCGAAGAACGACGACGACGACGACGACGCGTCCTCCTCGGGGTAGCCGTTGCCGCCGGAGGAGGAGGAGGAGGAGGCGCCGTCGTTGTCGCTGCCCCCCCCCGACGACGCGTCGGCCGACCCCGACCCGGCGGCCGATCCGGCGTCGTCGAACGTCGTGGAGCCGTCCGGGTTGATGGTGACCTCTTCCGCCGTGCTCATTATTTTGTTTATGTATTATTTATATTCGCTTGGGGTTGCTTGGATGGCGGGTAGTAAGTGGGTGGGTGATGTTGTTTATGATGTTTGCGTCGTGACGATGATGGCGATGCTGGTCATTGTCAGACCCCGGCATGACAGTCCACCCCCAAATAATAAAAAATAAAATAATGATGTTGTTTTGTTGTCCACTCATCATCATCTCGTGGGTGGTGCCAGGTGTAAGTATTCACAGTCCATTACTCAGGGAGACTCCCGATTACGAGGTGGGTTTCTTCAGAAGTCCGACATCACAACATTCAACACACACAGCAACACAACATCATCGTCAGCGCTGCAGCGCCTCCCATCCGCTTCTCTCTCCGCAGGGACCGACCCGCCGATAGGCACCGCACAATAATACAAATCGAATAAACAAATGAAGATCCAAGTCGCGTCGTTGCTGCTGCTGGCGGCGGCGTCCTCCTCGACGATGATGGCCGCGGCGTTCGCCCCGCCGGCGTCCTCCTCCCGGAGGACGACGACGACGTCGTCGTCATCGACGTCGAGGCCGACGAGGCTCTCGGCGGTGCCGTCCGTCGTCGACGTGGTGGTGCCGTCGTTTCACCTCGTCCAAGACCTCCTCCCCGCGCACGTCGATTCGATCCATCGCGTCCTCTCCTTCTCCTCCTCCTCCTCGATCGCGCTCGCGGACCTCGACTCGGACGCCATCGCCGACGCCGCCGCGATCGCCGCGTCGTCGTCGTCCTCGTCCGTCGTCGCGGATCCCGGCAACGGATGGTTCGGCTTCCTGACGCTGCCGATCGAGTACCTCCTTCAGCTGATACACTCCGCCCTCGCGACGATGGGCGTTAGCTCCAACGCTTGGGGGGTGAGCATCATCGCGATGACAGTCGTCATCAAGGGACTTACGTTCCCCCTAACGAGGAGTCAGTTGGAGAGCACCAACAAGATGCAGGTGAGGAGTGGCGCGCGTGTGTTTTTGCGCGTTTGTGCGTGGCGCGTGTGGGTTTTGTGTGGCGGGCGTAAGTCGTCGGGGGGGGGGGGGGGGGGGGGGGGGGGGTCGCACTGGGATATCATATCTGCCGAGGGTTGTTCGTCGATGCCCGAAAATTATTATCGTTTTTTTTTGGTCGGGAGGGGGGGGGGGGATGTCGTCTCGCTGTACGGACGGTACTTACTTCATTTGAACGTCAAACATGTCCTTCTGTTGTTTAATGTCGACTCCGCGGCGCGTTCGTTTTCGTCTTCTTACATTCGCCATTTTTTTTGGCATTATGTCGCCCCCCCCAGGCTCTCCAACCGACCATCAAGTCGCTCCAGGCCAAGTACCAATCCAATCCCGAGGTCATGAACCAGAAGATCGCGGAGGTATACCAGCAGAACGAGGTCAATCCCCTAGCGGGGTGCATCCCGTCCCTCGTGCAGATACCGGTCTTCATCGGGCTGTACAGGGCGGTGTTGAACCTCGCGAAGGAGAACGCGCTCGACGAGCCGTTCCTATTCCTGCCGAATTTGGAAGGACCAACGTACGGCGCCGATCCTGCCCACGGGAGCGATTGGCTTTTCAAGAATTGGTGAGCGTCCCCCCCCCCCCCCCCTCCCCCCCCCCCCCCCCGCCTCCCCCAATCCCCGTCCGTCTCGTCGCACCTTTCATCCTCGTCGTTGTCGACTTTTTCCTCTCGTGCGTTGTGCCGTCCCTCCCTCACGTGCCGTGCCCTCTTCGTCGAATACTCCCTCCTCCTCCCCCCGAAACCTCCTTTTTTTCTTTTTTTAACCCCAGGGTCGACGGCGTGCCCTCCCTCGGATGGGAGCAGACCATCGCCTTCCTCAGCATCCCGGTCTTCCTCACCATCTCCCAGGTCATATCCATGAACCTCATGCAGCCCAAGACCGACGATCCGCAGCAGGCCCAGGCGAACGTGATCCTCAAGGTCCTGCCCTTCATGGTGGGGTGGTTCGCGCTGAACGTGCCCGCGGCCCTGGGCATATACTGGGTGGTGAACAACATCGTGACCACCGCCACCACCCTTTACATTCGCAATTCGATGCCGAAGATGGAGATCGCGACGGGGGGGGGGGGTACTGCCGCGACGATGTCGTCGAGCTCGACGACTACTACCACCACCACTTTCAACCCCACCCCCATGAACGAGAGGGCCGTCGGCTTCGGCGGGAGGGGATCGGACTCCGGCGACGGGATGAAAACGATCACCCCCGTCGTCGTCGACGCCGAGATCGTCGCGGGGGAGGACTACGCGACCGTCGGGGGGGACGACATGCCGGACATCCCGGCGGCGCCCACGGGAAAGGTCAGTCCGATGCGCGCGGGCGTTTTCCGTTATTTTGTTCGGCGGGGGCGGATCGTCGTTATATTAGTTTACCCTCGACGTGTGTCGTTTCTCACGCGTTTTATTTATTGCATGTTTTCCCTTGCGGATGCAGAGGGGTACGAAGAAGAAGAAGAGGAGAAAGGACTAAACACGGCATGCCGCGAGGAAGGGATGGAACTATTTGCTGGATAGATTCGTTGCTTGGGCGTTCGTGCATTAGGTTATTGCTCAAAGAACTGGACGTGAAATTGAAAAGGAGAGACCGGGTTGATCAGAAGGTGCAGGGGTTCGACTGTGACTTTGTTAACAACAGCAGTGCGGGTTGCGCGAACGACAAATATAACCGAGTTTAACTAATTAACAAACGATGGGAAGAAGGCCATGCTTCCACAGTTTCATCCCTTGCTTGTCATCACCTCGAAGATAAAGTAATCAAACAAGGATTTGTGTACGTATAAAATTTTTTCTGTTAGTGATCCCTTCGCATCTTTGCTCGGCAAACTCTGCTTAGACAGTAGCAGCACACTACTCAATAGTAGCTCTTCTCAAACTGCCAACTGACAATACAAAAAATTGCGAAAAGGGGTCAGGGCAAAACTCTTCAAGGATTCTAAGGCATCATACTCGATGCACGTTTGCTGCCAACGACGATAGCAGGAGCGTTTTTGCTTATCGATGGTACAGGGAGAGACTCGGGTAAATTACGCAGTGGGCCGCTGCATGTTTCCCCCTGACGAAATGCTCTCCAGGAAAATGGATGTTGTAGCGCGTCTTTCATTGGTGGCTTAATATGACATCGACCCAGCAAATCGTTCAACGAGTCTTTTTTTTGTTTATCATCAAGGTTCACCGCCCTCAATATCATTTGCTGGTAAGCCTCCATTTCCCGAGAAATCAAACAGCACAAGAACACTGTGTTTGGTGTACTTATGTCAGTGGTACCGGTGTAGTTCTCACTGCCGTGGGTAAACTTGAATCCCTCCATTTTGCCAAAATTGCCTGTTCCTCCAAGGACTTGATCCAAATGAATGACATCTTCCCACATGTGTTCCGTTCGAACCACCGCAACCGCATGATTTGGTCTCTGACCTAAAGTATACTTCATGTAATACTCGTAATTGAATTCGAAGTGAAGTCCACCGGTACGAATCTTTCCGAGTAACGAAGACACGCCCATCTTTGAACACTCCACACTACTTCGATTTCGTAGGTCATCAATCATCGCATCAAAGCCGTCAGAAAAGCATTGCGAGTAAAATTTTGCATGACTTGGAAATTTTGTGAGATTGCGGTATTCGTGCTTATGATAATTGTACGCCGAAATGAGCCTTGAAATCGGATCACGCACAGTGAAGAGAAACACGTTTGTGTTATTCAACAACCACATTCGTCCTTCTTTTGAGTCGAGACTACCCGACAAATGAAAGAAACCCAAGGTGCGCCGTGTGAGTTGCGAAACGCCCCGAGGGTGTCTGTAACATGAGGAGGTGCCATTCCCGCCAGCACGGGTCGTATTTACCATGCACTTGACTGCTCTGGTTGTATCAAATAACTTCAATCCTCTGATCAAAGTAGATCCTCCAGCCTTTCCGACATGGATCAAATATATTCGAGGATTCTCAGGCATCATACTCGATGCACGTTTGCTGCCGACGACGATCGAAGGAGCGTTGTCGATAAACACTTCCCTCGTGATAGAGGGAAGAGCGCTCGAAATCCGTCGCATTTGGGGCAGGTATGTAAGAAACAGGACGAGAACAGACATCACCCACGCCCGCTTCATCGATACGGTTCTCTTTGACGTCATGGCAATTTTATTGCGAAAATCTGATAGGAGGGAGGCTTGCATGCAGTTGGCGCTTATTTTCCGGCGAACCTATCTATCGGCTGCTCTATCCCTGCCTGAACTTATTGCAACGGAGATTTGGACAGAGACTTGTTCAGACGATACTGATAAATGCGTCCAATTCCTGTTCAGGTGCGCTTGGAAATGATGTAGATCCGGAATGATTTATCACCTTTGCGGAATGGTTTTTATGAAAGGTCGGAGGAATGCCCTCTGCCGCTCCCCAGCGGCATCTATTACATCATTGTTGGTTTATTGAGGTTGAGGGAATTGTGTTGGGGTTATGATGTGTATGTGGGCGGTTTGCTTGATGCGCGGAGTTGCCCCTGTCGGTCTGGTACTGATCCATGTAGAAAAAAAATGACAATCCACCAGTTGTGTAACTGATGGCGCTCAAATTTATCAAAATTTAAGATTTGTACCATGAGCTTTCAAATTGCAATTTGCAAGCTCGAGCTTGCAGAACTCAATTTGCGAATGCAAGGTGATTTGCAAGCGTTTTGTGTTACATAAAAAGTCAGAGTCTATTTTGGCACCAAAAAGCGGTCATGCAGAGTACCAGACCTACACAGGAACTCCATGCAGAACCGGCCACAACAACACACACATACCCCCACACAATTCCCTCAACCTCATTTGGTCTTTGGTCGTGTCCTTGCTTGGCCTTGCTTGGTGGTACATATGGTACGACATTAAACTCTATCATAAAAGCCGCGGGGCATAAGGGCCTGTCCACAGGCAGCGTTTTTTCGCCCATTTCGGATTCATGCCCTGATTTGGTCTGTCCTCCCCACTATGTATGAAACCTTGGCCACAGGCAGAATTTTTGGCCTCTGGTTTTCATACTTTCATACCACCTGCAACGGTTCAAGTGCGCCGCCGCCACAGCCCCAACCCATCCACACCACCCCTTTCGCCACAACAAACAGCCACCTCCGCCTCCGTCTCTGCCGCCGCAACCTCTGCCATCGCCGTCACCTTCATCATCAATGTCTCACAGCTGCCTTTGCCACTTTGCAGGTGGCTTCAAATAACGTATGGTACATTTTATGTATGCAATTTCATACCCCAATGGAGTACTAGGGTATGAAAAAATGCTGCCTGTGGACACGCTCTCAGGCCGACGTTTTCTAGTAGATACGTAGACTTGTTTGCTTGTCACTATTGTACCATACAACTATCTCTATAAGCTGTTACCATACAGGCTTTGCACGGGGTGCACCCGCAATCCCTCCATCCTCAGACCAACATCTTTCATAATGATGTTGATGTGGACAGGAGTGGCAAGACAATGCTTTGCCTTGGCCTTCTTCAGCATCCTCCCATCATCATGGCCCATGACTGACAATGACAATGATCATGGCACCTGCCGCTGATGCAAGTCCATGAAGGACACGAGCGTTTCCCTCATGACTGACAACATGGCATGACCACAGTCTCCCCCTCCACCATTGGCATTGGGATGGATATTTGCATAGTCAAACAACAACATGCCGGGTGGGGATAGCACCTAATCCTCCTTCTCAACGCTGTCCCATCTTTGGTGGTGGTATTTCTCTTCAAAAATGCACTGGAAAGAAGGGTGTACAACATGCCCGGTGGGGATAGCACCCAATCCTCCTTCTCAATGCAGTCCCATCTTTGGTGATGGTATTTCTCTTCAAAAATGCACTGTCTGTCCTGCTATTGTGTGTTGTCGGGTGAATGATGGTGGGGTACTGGTATGCAATTGCTGCACTCAAGCCAAATCTCACATCTCCTCCACTTGGTAGATGTTGAAGGCAAAGGTGCTAGCAGAGGAGGGGGTGGGTCAAATGCATCTACATCCATCACACTGAGCATCAATGACCCAAGACATACTATTCTCATGTCATTGTTCCCACCTTAAATTTATTTTTCCCATGCAATGCCTGATTCTTATGTGTCGTGCACAACCTGCATACAAAAGCAAAACCCACAATGTAAGAATATTTCGGGGGATCTTGAGTATATCTTCACATTGCAACATGTGGGGGCCAAGCACATGGCTCATTTGGCATTGTCATGACTAACCCTGATAGGTTTAGACAACTATGTGGACAGTCTAATAAAATCAGCAATAAAGTTCTAAGGCTCCCAACAGTTCTGATGTAGGGTTTTAAAGTAGTGGGGCAACGGGTGCAAAGAGCATTCACATTGCTACTGACTCTTTTCTGCTACTGATAATTTTCCACTCAAAAAATATCATGCCTTGGATTGGGGCACATATCTAGATCTAGTCATAGTAGCATTGCTGCACTGAGTAAAAGAGAACTGCAGTAAAAAAAGATATTGCAACTTAAGTATATGTGTAGTAAACCAGTTTGCATTAAAAGATATATGTAGGCTATGTGGATGTGGAGTCTCAAAACTGCCAAGTTTTACAGAAACTAAAAGTTCTTGCATAGGCCAGACTTCCATATTGGTATTGGCACACATGCTTCTTGCAAACTAAACATGGTGTTTGGGGGTACAGATTGGTCTTACAATGCCATTTTCCAGATTATGTATCAACTGATATAAGTGGAGAAATCATCTTTATTGTTGGAAAAAACCCTCATGGATTGCAACCAAACAAAAGAAAGGAAAATCAGTGGCTTGCTTGAGAGGCATGGGACCCCTCATAACTTCCAAAAATTGTTATATTCTTCCCACAGGAAAAATGGGAGGGTCAAAAGGTTATGGAGCAAAGACAATTCTACTGTTGAGAACAGACACAGAGAGTTCTCCCATAGGTAATATTTTCTCTGAATTAATCTTTACCTATTTAGACCATTGGTAGTCTTATAGCTCACAATTTGGAGCTACAGACTTTTCATCACCACATGACCCTTGCCCTATTAAAGCATAGGGTGCAAAGAGCACTCCCATTGGTGTCACTGCTTATTGTCTACTGGCAATGTTGGTACAGACCCAAATTCCTCTTTTGTTGTCTAAATATGATTCATGTACGATATCACCCTTAGTCCAATCCGATAAAAAATTGACGTCAATCCCACTAGGAAACACATGAGGACCAATATAAGGAGAAAAAGTGAGGGTGAGGGCATTTCCTCTGAATCTAAAGCACATTCATCATTGTAAGCACCACAAACAGCGGTTCAAACAAGTTATGACCATAAAAACATGAGACCATTAAAAAAAAATCAAGGCTTGGTCAAACATTTCTGGCTGCTCGGGAAGAAGGTCTGACTAGGGGCGAGTTTATTGTCAAGAATGCCACTCTAGGTGGATGAATAATGTGCGAATACACGGCGTTATAGGTTACAACAATAAGGACTTTCTCCCGAAATGTTTGGACGTCAACATGTTCATCAACTTTCTCCGTGAAAGGGTCAAAGCAAAACTTTTTCATCCGTGGACGACCCCGGCATTGAGATCTTATCCTGACCACATATTGACAAAATCAGAGTCGAACTCAGACGAATTAGGGTTAGGAAAGTCATCATCGACGCCCGATGAACTGTCCTGCACTTGACTCTCTTCAGATTCTGAACTTCCGTCATCAAGCCCAATCGACGTTGAGCTTATTGAGACTGCCCCCAGACAGCCAAGGAAAGCAGAGATGGAGAAATAGGAGAATTAAGGGTTCAGTGTGGTCATTAAGGAGGAAGAAGATCCCCACGTGAGCAATCTCTCACCCTTGGAAGGGGCGGACAGCGGCTTGCTTGCATGTCCGTCACCAAGCCCACTCGATTTAGCACCCAGTTGAACTGCCTCCCGAAGGCCAAGGAAAATAGAGATAAAGGACATAAAAAAAAGGTTCAGTATCGGCATTGATAGCAACCTGCGGAAGCATGGCACGGAATGAAAATTTTTCAGCAATCTCTCACCCGTGGAAGGAGCGGAGAGCGGTGGAGTATTTGAATAAGTGTTTCCATTAAACTCTGTGCCCATTCGAACTGCCCCCATATGGCCAAGAAAAGCAGAGATGGACGAGACGAAAAACAAGGGTTCAGTATCGGCATTAACGAGCGAAGAAGATCGCAAACTGTGGAAGCGTAGCACGGAATGGAATAATCTAGGCAATCTCTTACCCGTGGAAGGAGCGGCCATCGGTGGCAACAATGGGTCGATGACCTTCCCATCCTTGTTCCCGTGACTGCACAGCACGATCGATCGCAGCTCGCAATTACCCGCCAGACGTTGGAGGCTGTCCATGTCGTCGCCGTGGAGGTTTTCGCCGAACTGTCCGAAGAGGTGACGCAAGAAGCTCGAGTGGGTGACAACGGCGATGCACTTCTCGGGACGCTTGTTGAGCCACTCGAGGAACTTGACGGCACGCATACAGCAATGCTCGTCCGATTCCCTCTCGTCCGTGTAGAATACGTCCTTGTCGTGCACGATCTCGGAGAAGTCGAAGTTGGGGAATTCGGCCGATATCTCCGCTATGGACCGACGTCCGTCGCAGACGTAGTGACCCCACCTCTCGCGGCATTCCTCTCGCACGAGGAATCGGGGCGGCGCGATCTTCACGCCGGCGGCGCGCTCGGGGGTGCCCTCGGGGGCGTCCACGAGACTGAGGAACGCCGGCTTGCCAGGATCGCGGGGCGCGCCGAAGACGTGGAGTGCGGTCTCGCAAGTGCGCGTGAGAGGGGACACGATGACTAGGTCGAAAGCCGTGAAGGAGCGGTTTCCGGACGGACGATTGGCGAGGTACTGCTTGAGAGCATTGGCTTGGGAGATGCCCTTGGGGGTGAGTCGGGCGTCGTACAGCGGATGAGCGGAGGCGGGCCCTTCCCCACGGAGGAGGCAGTCGTTGTCTCCGGTCTCCTTCGTCGCGACGTTGTGGTATCCCTGCGCGATGCAGAGGTGATGTCGTATTGTCGAATGGCATTGTTAATCAGTGTACTGAAGCGATCAACTAAGATCATGTACATGCACACAAAAGTATCCAAGCATTACTTTTTTTATGAAATCATCACATCATCATCATCATCATCATCATCATCATCATCATCGACAACAACATCAACATCAACGACATCAAGAACAACAGCGCCGCCTCGCTCGTCTACGTGGTGCTCTAGTACTCACCTCGGCATGGCGAATGAAATGAATCTTCTTAGTCCGTTCCGCGAGGAAGATGGAAAATCCGCTCTCCGGCGGGCCGAGCGCGAACTGGAAGTTATCGTCGACCATGGCGTTCAGGCCTCCTGAGCTGTTGATTCGTTTCATGGCTGAGAAATTGGTCGCCATTGTGCGTGTATGTTCGTATGTTTGTTATGCTTGAGGTCGTCGTGGCGTGTACTGCGCTTGGCGTTTGTGTTTTAAGAATGTGGTTGATTTTTGGTTCGCTTCTTTTGTGGCGATGAAGAGGCTTCAACAGAGGATGGATTTTTGTTAGGGCGGCCGGATACATAGCTTCGGCCTTTTTTTTACATACAGGGTTCCTAAGTACACAGAGCATCGTAGCTGTACGAAGATATCTTCTGTGCGCTAATGCAGAGTATTGAAGGCAGTTGCTTCCACGTACATACGACGGTAGTAGTAGTACAATCGAGTTTTGCAGGGAACTGCCATACCTTAGAGAACAACCCGAACTACCCACAAAAAAGAAGACCTTCCCCAACATGAGCCAGAAAGAAAGAGAAACACTCTACGACATGGTCGAAGAAACCAACCGAATGATGGTAGCCGACGGTTACATTGACTTCGTCAAACATTTCAAATACCTCGGAAGCTACATATCTTTTGACCTAACTGATGACTTTGACATAAACCACCAAATCACTACAGCCAACAAAGCCATGGGAGCCCTGAAACACGTATGGAACAACCCATATGCTGACCTAAAAGCCAAACAACAGATCTTCAATGCTATCCCAGGGAGTCTCCTACTCTGGGGATGTGAATCATGGGCACTCCGCCGCTCTCACCTAAACAAACTTGAAGTATTCTGGCACAGAAGCATCCGAAGAATACTGAAAATAGGAATCCTACAAGTCAAGGAAGACAGAATCACAAATGATCAAATCAGAAAAATATTCCACAACATACCAACAGCTGAAAACAGCATAGTTACAAGACAACTCACATACATAGGGAAAATCGCAAGAGGGCCGAACAACCACCCACCTAAACAAATGCTGACGGCATGGAACAAAAACCCCAGACCACGTGGAGGGATAATCACGACAAACATGAAATCCATCGTCAGATCCCTGCACACCCTTATGCCAAATGAAATGACAGAAAACATAACAACTAGAAACAAGACAACAGGAGAATATACCACAAGACCACATCTCAACAAAGACGGCAAATGCAAACTCTGGCTAACAGTCGCCCTTGACAAACATTTATGAAACTGGCACATAAATAAACTCAAAACCCCAGGGCTTAACGTACCCCCTCCCAACCCAAACAGACCAAGACAAATGCAGCAGCCACCACCACAACAACAGCAACCTGAGAATGACTACCAACCACCACCACCGCCACCATCTCCCCTGCACAAGATAGAGAAGACAAGAGGACCAACCTCCACCCCCTCCGCCCCCATCCCCTCCACCTCCCCAACCAAATAACCATAACCAAACCGGATACGATCCTGACGGTGTTGGCAGAAACCAAAGAGACTCACTGCTTGCCATGGGCCTACCCTTCAATGCAAGCGACAGAGAAATAAAAACAAAATTCTGATGTCTATCACTAGTGTACCACCCAGACAGATACTCACAATCAATCGGACTCACAGTGCAACAAGCCACCGCACACTTCCAAATGCTCAACAACACACATGAATTCTTGCGAGGCCGTCTAGAAATCATCATCCAATCTAGGAGCACCACCCAACAAACCCCCATTCCCCGCAGGAACTTGACCAACCTCTCCACCCAACGACCCCACAGAACACCATCCGTCTTCTCAAAACGCCACTCAGTTGTCCAACTACCACACACACCATCCGCACCAAACTCAATCCAAAATAAATTGAAGAAATGACGGATATACCCACAAGACCCCAACACATCACAGCAACCAGCCTACAATTTCTCCCACCACCCCTCAACATGTATCATCCGATGAATATCAGCACCCAAATACACCCCCTTCAAACCACCAAACTCATC
>JALLAZ010000511.1:0-14623 GCA_036939755.1 Stephanodiscus triporus | reverse complement strand
TCGGCGATCGGAAATGATGCTCCAGGGTGGGTTTGGGGATTTTTAGAACTACTCTCTCTAATTCGATCGCGGTGGAGGGGTCCAATCGATCCGCTGCGAATCAAAAAGCGAGGAGGGAATGAGGTTTTTGAATCTCATTTCGCCTCGCTCCCAAAAATTAAAATATTGGCCACATTTTATATTTTCCGTCTGCCTTCCCCCGCTCTCTCACTACTCGATCAGCGTCCAAACAATGATAAGGAACAGCTACAACGGCTGAAGTATATGCATAATGAGAGCAATGATCTCCTTGAGATTGTCACAAAAGGGGAAGTAGGGCTGCGTCTCAAGTAATAACTATTTTGCATTATTTACATGACTTTGACAATTATTTTGTTCTTTTCGCATTATTGACAACCGCCGCATGAGCAGAAAACAAATCCATGATACAAAGATTACAAGATACTATTAAGGGTGACACAGTTTCTGATACTGCAATAACACTAGTGCATGCTTGCTGATGCAACACAGCGCTGCATAAGTTCAAGTAGCTTGATTACTGTAAGTGTAATCCCTAACAGTCCCAACCTCTCACTGTTTCGAGAAAGCCCGAGTGATCCGACGGGATTCAATTACCCAACGCCGCCAATCCAACGCCGCCTTCTCTCTCAGACACCAACAAACCGAGCCAAACCGAACCACAACCACGCATAATAATCATGGTGTCGATAAACCGCAAATCCCCTCGCCCCCACACCCTCCCCTCGTCGATAATCGCGTCGTGTTCCTCCGCGAAAATGCATTCGCTCGCCGCCGTCATCGTTGTCGTGGCGGCCGTCGTTGGCTTCCTGTATTGCCTAGTCCGCATCGTCCTCGTGGAGGCGTACGCAGGCCTGGACCTATCCTGCGCCGAAGGCGACGCGTCGTGCGACGCCGCATCGTCCTCGGTCTTCGGTCGATACTCAACGTGGGAGGAGGCGCCCTCTTCCTCCGAGGAGTTCGATCACGACAACGACAAGACAATCTGCCGCCTGCCGATTATTTCCGTGGAGGAGTGGGAGAGGGGTCTGTATTGGGAGAGGGAGGAACCCGTCATCGTGCGGAATGTCACGGATGGATGGATGGCGTTGGAACACTGGACGAAGTAAGTCGAGATTGACTCGTGTTGTTTATTCTGCTTGATTAATTCATAGTCTCTTACCCTACTTATGATACACCCAATTTTAATGATATAATGTTCTCTGTTCACTCCACCGACGAACCAGAGAAGAAATCCTGAGGAGGTACCCCGACGTAGTCGTCGGCATGGGGAGGTCGAAAGACCTTGGACAGACCGGACCGGACAACGCGGGGGATAAGCTGACGAAGACGACGATAAAGGACTTCGTGATCAACCACATGCACGATCCTCACGGAGAAAAGTACGTGTTCGACCGCAAGATTAAAATTCCCGACGAGCTCCTCGAGGATTGCAAACCGTTTCCCATGCCCACGCGAATGTTCGCCGATTACGGACCTGCAATGAAGGGGATGATCCCCGGCGCGCCCCAACGCACGATGTGGAAGGATCACCTGGCCTTGACCATCGGGCGCGATCTGCAGGGATTGACCTTCCACAGGCACAACGCGGCTTGGAACGTTGTCGTTTTCGGGGCGAAGCGTTGGATCCTATACGATGCTGAGAGGATAAAGGGGAATACGACGCGATTGAAGAGGATGACCCGGGATGTGGTGAGGCCCGTTCAACCCTCCACGTCGGAATGGATCCGCACGCTGTATAGAAAGGACGAGCGGATGGACGAAATTCGAAATTATGGCCATGATTGCGTGCAAAGGGCGGGAGAACTAATTTACGTGCCGTCAGGGTGGGCACACATGGTGGTCAATATTGGTGACACGGTCGCTGTCGTCTCAGAGAGAGGACTTGATGCCATGGAATCGTAAAAGAAGACGATTGGTGGTGCGATATTCACTTGGTTGAGCGAAAGAGTCACAGTTACTGTCTTCCACGGAACGATTCATAAAACCTCAACATTTCCGTTGTTGTCCGTGGCCTCATATCGTTAATTGACATTAGAAGATGCTTCATATGAATCTGTGGCCTGTCAATTATCCCGTCATCCATCTCACCGATTGCATGCAGCGCTGCGTCTCGGCAAAGGGCGATTATTTCTGCCCCAGAATAGCCCTTTGAAAGATCATCACTAGCCAGAGCAGTTATCTTGGGTTGAAACAGAAGTGGAGAATGAATGACATGCGTCTGGGGAAAGAAAAAGAAACATCACAATGTAATGCCCGAAAACTCACATCAACATCGTCGTGACAATCTTTCCCTGACAGGCCGATTTTGAATATACCGTGCCTGCCTTGTTCATCTGGCAAGCCAACATAGATCATTCTATCCATTCTACCTGGTCTAGTTAAGGCAGTGTCTAAAACGTCGGGACGGTTAGTAGCACCAACCACAACGACCCGCCCACCCTTTCTTGCCGAAGAGCCACTCCCACCAGAGGTAACGCCATCCAACTCCGTCAAAAGCTGACTTAGCAAACGATCCCCACCCCCTCCACCGCCCTCTCCTCGCTTCGATGCGATTGAATCCAATTCATCGAAGAAAATCACCGCCGGAGCTGCTAGACGCGCTCTACGAAATAGCGATGCCAAGGCACGTTCGCTTTCGCCAAGCCATTTGCTCAGTAGCTCAGGACCTTTGACTGCGAGGAAATTCATGTTTCCTTCGGTGGCTATTGCTCGAGCCATTAATGTCTTCGAACATCCCGGCGGACCGTATAGTAGAATACCTCTAGGTGGTGGGACCCGCATCATCTCAAACAAATGAGGGTGCGTGAGGGGAAGTTCAATGCTTTCTTTCAGAAGGGCTTTCACATCGTCCATACCGCCGATCGCGGACCAAGGTACTCTTGGAACCTCGACTGCTACTGATCTGATAGCAGATGGCTTAGTGATGCGAATAGCATGGACTAGATCGGCATATTTGATGTCATAGGATCCGGCAGCGCAATTGAGCTGTTCATCCTTGTTATCTGGCCGATGCGTGCGGGATATAGCCGTTCGAACTGCCTCCTTGACTGCCAGCTTGCAGTCTGCTCCAGTAAATCCTTTCGCTAGACGCGCCAGTGAGTTGATGTCAGTTACGTCTACTTGCCGTTTTGCCATAATTTGCGCTAGATGAAACCTCAAGATATCTGCTCGCGACTCGTCGTCCGGCACAGCCACCTCTACTTCCACGTCTAATCTCCCTGGCCTTCGCAAGGCTGGGTCGAGCAATGACGGATCAGTTGTAATTGCAAGGACAGATTTCCCCCTACTATCTTGAGAACTCCCAATGCCATCGAGCAAAGCAAGCAACGTGCCTGCAAGCTGATCTACTCCCGACCCGCCTCCAAATCCGCCCATTCCTCCTCTTCGTGGACAGATCAAATGGACATCGTCCAAGATCACCAACGACCCCACACAACCCATTGCATTGCTCTCTGCTTCTTCAAATATGCTACTGAGCATTTTTTCGGCTTCGCCGACGATTGCAGTAGAGGACAGAATGTCGGCACATTGAACACATCGAACATGCACCCTCGCATGATCAAATGCAACGCTGAGGTCGTTTGCAATCTGAGCCGCCAGGAGGCTCTTTCCAACTCCAGCTGGCCCGTACAAAAGTGCTCCTTTCGGCGGACGAAGCGGACCATCGGATGGGAATAAGTCGGGGTGTAAGAGCGGTGGTAGCAAAGCATCTTTTATTCTTGACAGAGTTGCATCGAGTCCAGCACAAAATTTGCGCTGGGCTTTGCTGTTATCAGATGTGTTCTGTCTTGTTTGGAATGATGTTGGATTCTCTTTATCCAGCGATGCCGTGAACTCAATCTCTGTTTGATGAGTGATTCTAAATGCAATTCCTGCTTTTGACGAAGGATGGTTACCTTTTTTCAACTGACCACAGAGGTGAGATTGTATGAGTATTTGAAGTTGCTCTTCGTCTTCAGACATTTCATTCGTTCCTTCTGAAATATATAGCTGGTTAAAGTTGGATGATAAGTCAATCTCATCCTCCATCTGAGGAACTAGTGTCACACTAGCAACACGAAAATACTCTGTTTGTCCACGGAAGGAAATAGAAATGGTCTCATATTGCTCATCGCTTCTAAAATCATCTCCCGGCATCAATGTTTGGCTTTGAATAAATTTTCCTTGGTATTTCGATACTATTAATGCTTGTATGATCTTCTTTGAAGAGGAAACATACGAGTCAATGGTATAAGTTTCTCTTGAACCTTTCAGGGTACAAATGTATAACTTTTGAACATCAGGGCACAGTCGGCGAAGTTGCCACGGAGATAGATTGACGAGAGGTACCACTAGGACTTTAGGCGGAGAGTGTTTGTTATATTGATTGTTGGGTGGTTTGGTTTGACTAGAAGTAGGAGAAAGAAGATCGCCCCCGCCACCTCTTTTCGACAATGAAAACGTGGATCCAGATGAAGGAGATAGAGTAATAAATGATTCGCCGCCCCCGCCCTTGCTGAATGAAAATGTAGATTTGGATGGTGACGTGTACGATTTGGATGCAAACGATGGAGTGGCGTTCGCTGATTTTGGATATGTTTGTACGATATCATCATCTGGTCTTCGTCTCGCCGAAAGGAATTCACACACTGAATTGGACGACAGGAGAATCTCTCCACATTTTGATGCCCCTAGACTACGACCCATTTTCGACAAAGGAGGTGATGCGCTCTTCGAAGACGAAAAACTGACATTCGAAGGCGGAGCCGAAGCTGATATTCGGACACTACACACGATGGCGATATAACTGTCGTCCCCTTGTGAACGAGCGATTAATGCCGGCTCGCCATCGTGAATGTCCATCTTGTAGGCATCCGACCAGTGCACAACGGCATACTTGTCATCGATATTGTTCGATCCAACTTTCGAGGCTATGCCCGTTGATGTACTTCTAGACGAACTCTTCGCGACGAGCTCCAAGCAAGAACAAATGGAGTCATCGCTGGCTGATTTTGATGGGGAGTTTCCATGCCTGTCTCTGTTGTTGGTGCTACCCCTTTGTTTCTTCGGCATTTTTCATGATGTCCAAATTAAGGTTCCGTCCGGCTCGTCCACATCTCTGTGGCTAAAAAAAATGAATGTGGCAAAAAATAACGCGTAAAGGACGCCCTACGTACGTCCAAGAGAGAATACCTTCAAGCAAACTCCTCTCTGTCTCTTCGTTGCGTTGATTGGCAAAACAACAAGCCCCACCTCTCACCATGAACGACGACTCATGGCTAACCTCGGGATCCAACATGACCGGCGGGCAGCGCCATCAACAGGGAAATAATGACTGGGCCGCCCCGCCTCCTCCGGCAGGCGGATACGACCAAGGAGTGCCGGGACAGAGGCCGCCTTACGGCCGGCAGCAGCCGCCGGCGCAGGCGGGGACGACGATGGCCAATCAGCAAGTCGCGGCCTACCAGTATACGGCCTTTCAAAATAACGCCATGCCGCAGAAGCAGCAGCAGCACCACCACCACCGCCACCCCCCCACGCCTCCGCAGCCGACGGTCGCGACCGGCGCCTACAATACTCCCGGGACGCCCAACGGCCCGAACAAGGCCGGGAGCGGCGGCGGCGGGGGCAACAACAGCAGCAACAACAACGCGGGCATCATCGTGGCGAGTCGCGCGGCCGACGAGGAGACCGAGGACGGTCGCATACGCAACCGCGAGGCGTCGACCAAGATCCGCGACGCTTGGATATACAAGCAGATACGCTCCCGTCAGGACGAGTTCACACAGTACAAGCAGGGGAGGGTCTTCGTCGGGACGTGGAACGTCAACGCCAAGGGCAAGGAGGAGAGCCTATCGTCGTGGCTGTGCGCGGACTGGCACCAGCACGGACCCCCCGACATCGTAGTCGTGGGATTCCAGGAGATGGTCGACCTCAACGCCGTGAATGTCGCCGTGGAGAACAAGAGCGCGACGAGGAGCCAATTCTGGGTGGAGAAGATCCGCGCGACCCTGAATTCGCGCCAGAACACGCTCGGGGATCCCATGAGGACATACACCGAGCTTGCCACGAAGTTCCTCGTTGGTCTCCTCGTTTGCGTCTTCGTCAAGGCCCCGCACAAGCCGAGGGTGAAGTACGTGCACACCGACAGCGTGGGGGTGGGGGTCATGGGCATGATGGGGAACAAGGGCGGCGTGTCCATCCGGCTGCAGTTCTACGATTCCACGCTCTGCTTCATATGCGCCCACCTCGCCGCGCATCGGGAGAACGTCGCGGGGCGCAACGCCGACTTCGCGAACGTTTACACCAAAATGTCGTTCGAGATCGGGCAGGAGGCAGTGCAGGAGGTGATACGACTCGGGAGCATGTCCCAGTGGGCGATGGGCACGTCCTCCGTGGGGGTGCCCGATCACGACCTGGTATTTTGGTTCGGCGACCTGAATTACCGCGTCGACGAGAGCATCCCCACCGTGCGAGTCATGGAGCTTAGCAAGGCGGGGATGCTCGATGAGCTGATCGAGCACGACCAGCTGAATATCGAGCGCGCCGCCGGGCGGGTCTTTCGCGACTTCGAGGAGGGAGCGCTGACGTTCACGCCGACTTACAAGTATCAGCCCGGCACCGACCTCTACGAGGAGCGCCCGGACAAGAAGCTCCGCGCCCCGGCGTGGTGCGATCGCATACTTTGGCTGGCGCAGGAGCCCGGACACGTGGCGCAGTTGAATTACACCCGGAGCGAGCTGAACGTTTCCGATCACAAGCCGGTGATGTCAACGTTCCTGGTCACGATAAAGGATGTGATACTGGCCAAGAGGGAGGGCGTGTATAGGGATGTGATGAAGATGTTGGACACGTACGAGAATAATTCCCTGCCCATGGTCAGTTTGGACAGGATTAAGTTGGACTTTGGTGAGGTCCGATATGATCAACGGGTGACTCTTCCTATCGTAATTACGAATACGGGGCAGGTGGTGGCACAGTTTAGACTTGTTCCGAAGGTTGACGAGGTTAGTTTGTTCGTGAAGGGTTTTGTTGCTCTGAACATATTATGTGAATCGCGTTGTTAATTGCCTCACGGAAAATATCGCGTCGTATATTATTCAGATTGAATTGTGCAAGCCATGGATGACGGTTGCACCCACGTACGGTATGTTGATACCCGGTGAACAAGCCGAACTTGAAATGACTATCACAATCGACAACTCTACTGCACGCAGGCTGAATACCAGTCAAGAGGTGCTCGAGGACGTCGTCATTCTTCGTCTCGAGAATGGCCGGGACTACTACATTTCTGCGACTGGAAAATATGCACGATCCTGCTTTGGAATGGCAGTTGACGAACTTGTACTGTACACCGACCCCATACGCGAGGTGCCTTTGGATCCCATTCTTCGCGCTGAGAAGTATGATCTCAATGCCAGGGCGGCAATGTGTGTACCAAAGGAGCTGTGGCGAATCATCGATGCAATATACGAACGAGGATTGGATGAACGAGATTTGTTCACCATGATCGGAGACCCCGATGAGGTGTACCAAATTCGTGAATGTTTGGATACGGGTGCATCTTTTGAGAATTTCAGCGTGCATTCCTTTGCTGAAGTGCTAACTTCGTTCCTGTCCAACCTGAGTTCGCCCATCGTTCCAGTCACACTCATTCCCACCTTGGACATTGATGCCCAGAACATACAAATGTTTACGCGAAAATTCCTCGAAGATATGCTACCTGTCCCGTACAATGTGTTCATTTACATCATTTCTTTCTTCCGAGAGGTGCTCCTTCATGAGCAAAGGAACAGACTCTCTCCTCCCAAAGTTGCTAGGTGAGCATTGAGACAGATCTGAGAATGCAGTTAATTAGTTGTATTTTATCGCATACTATTTGGGTTCTCACAACTCTGTATGCCTTTCATTCATTCAGAATATTATGCAACTGCCTCAGTTTGTCTCAAACTGGGGGTGCGGATGAATCAGTAAGATCGGCGAGCTCATCCCGGGGCAATATGCAGCAGCTCATGCTGCATTTCCTGCAGACGAATTCCATTTGATCTTATTATTTGTAAAATGTAAGGAGCTTAAGATTGATGCCCCATTGAATTTGAATAAAATAACGAAATATCATCACAAGTAAACAGATCTTATTCAATCATTCATACAGCTTTATTCGGGGCCTTAAGAGCCCTGTAACTCGTACTAGTGGGAGTGAAAATGAACCGAGGAGACCCTTGTCTTTTTTCCCAAGTCAGTTGGATTATTCGTTACCCTGTAAAAGATATAGGCCAAGATTCCACACAAGGACACAACTGTGACAGAAGTTACCCAGACGACCATCAGGAAGTTTGCGGAATCCGGCGTATCCTGAAGGGGGTTTGTTATGTTCATCCCAAATAATGCTCCAATGAATGCCCCAATCGTGACGCAGAGCATTGCCAGGCTCAACAACGTATTGATGAACAGTAGACGATTCCGCAATGCATCCAAAGTCATGCTTATCTGCTCCTGGGTCGTCATAATCTGCCCCTTCAACAAATCCAATGAATTCACGATGCTTAACGCCTGTTGCAAATACGTCTCTAGAATTAACTCTGGCTCGTCGCTCTCTTCCTCCAATATTTCCCGAGATACAGGCTGCATGAACCGTTCCGGATGCGTTAATAATCTCGATAGATTCATCAACGACATGTCCTCGTCCTCGTCGAGCACCTGATTGATAGCGCGGACGAACCCCTGCACCCGTCGATCAATCAAATTCACCTCGTCCTTGTGCAGTCGCAAGTCTCCACGCAATTCTTCCATGGCACGTTCGGCCCTGCGGTGTACCTTCTTCACGTCGTCCATCAACATGGACGTTACCGTCTGCAGAATGGCATCGACCGATTGCAACTCGAAGGGCAATTTCTGCCAATCCATCTTTTGGATGTCCTGCCATTCGTCGTTCTCAACGTCATCGGAACAATTGTCCGAGTAATCCTCACCCTCGGTGAACGAATCATTCAATCCCACTTTACTCCTGGTCCTCATCTTCGGCGGCATCGCGGGAGGCACGTCGTGCTCGCTTTTGCCCCCAAAGACCTGGTCGGTCATCTCGGTGATACCGCCCCTGACCCTCCTCTCCAACGCAATCAGTATCGAATCGGCGCCGTCCGGGACCAGCACGAGCAGCCGATCCTTCAACACGATGGCGCGGAGCGGGTCGAAGTTTAGCAGCATGGCGTGACGTCGCACGATCAGCTGCGGCTCGTTGCTCGACGAAAAAGGGGTGACGAGGCGTCGCATGTCGCGGGGGTGGAGGTATCCCCCCAGGCGCTCCCGATATGTGGCCCTGCTGGCGCCGACGCCACCGATGCTGCCGCGTCGGGCAATTTGCATGCGCTTTCCCTCGTGCTGCTGCTGAAGTGGATGATAGATGTGTCCATTGTCATCGTCGTCCGATACACGCTGATTCGACTTGATGGGCGAATCCAATCTAACGTCAGTTGACGACGAATGGTGCGGAGACACAAAATTCGACTGCGTGATTGGGGGGGCTGTTCGGGCTCGGTCCAATGCCGCTTGGAGTTGGACGTTCCCCGATTCCTCCTGATTGGCACCCTCGCCACCGCCGTGATTGACGATGACGGCATGGCCTGGTCCAATGCTCGGACCACGTCCGACTGCATCTATGCCGTCCTTGCCACGCATCGACCCTCCCCGTTCCTGATCCCTCATCCACTGCTGCGCCTGCATCGTTACCTGCCGATTGTGCACGACAGTTTCTCTATTCGCCTCGCGGCAATTGTCTGTGATAGTGCGCACCACGCTGTTGTAAAGCGATCTCAGGGTCATGTTGAAGTACGCCGTTGATCCGTCCTCGCGGAGTTCGAACACGACCATCTGATGGAGGCGCTCGCCGTGCAGTCCCGCGGCGAAGTTCTTGCTGTTGGCATCGTGGTCATGACGGGTTGTTCCGTGGGATGAGACACCGGAATGATGCGGCATGTCATCATCATTTTCGGAGGAATGCGGCAGGCTGATTCGCCTTGGCGACCGAAAATAATGCCCCCCGAAGTCTCTTAAACCATCCTTCATGGTCAGGAACTGCGGCGACGGCAACAGATGATTGACGGCTCACTAGCGAACAGTCCCAGTACCATACCTCTAGGTCGATACTCTAGGGTAGGTACTGAAAGGTACGTACCATACCTACCTATTTTATTTTTTACTGCATTCATATTTGGTGGGTGGGTGAGAGATGATGATGTGTGTGTGTTCTGAGTATTACGATGACGTAAAAATATGTTGTCGGCTGAATGAAGTCATCTCACCGCACTAGGGGGAACACTGAAATTAGTATGGATGATGGCGAAAAGATCGCGCTGACATGGTTCCTCCACAATGAATGCACCTCGAACATCGACCTCGCGACGATTTCTAACGTATGTCGATGTTGGAGGGAGGTGGCATCACAGTCCGTCGCAGATGCCGCATCCGTTCCGTTATTTTCGCGTTGCATTTCGAGGCTTTTGATAACGGACATGGCACGAGAGTTGGTGGCGAGAGAGCGGTATCGGCGGCACGAATGCGATACGACGGACACAACAGCAGAGGTGGGTGGCACGCGAAATGATCGAATTCGTCCGCCAAATAACACGGAGGGAAACTTTTGCCTGGCGTGGTTTGCTCCATCAGGCATGCAAACTGCGTCTGTTTCTCTCGAAGATGACGCCGAAGATAACGACTCATTAAAATCAAACACAGGATCAACGACGCAACAGCGAAGTAATGGACGAGGGAGAACATCAAACAGGGGTAGAAATGTTAATTGTTGTCACGAATGGAGGGGGTATCGTCATGCGACGGAGGTATTGATTCCTTTTGGCTACTCTACGGATTTCATAGTGGTGAGTGCGACGACGTCTGCTTCTGGAGACGATGATGAAATGATTTCATACATCATCTTACCTCTTGACTTTACCTGAAATTACCGCACCTCGTGGGTTCCCCTAAGGACGTCTTTGATGCATCATCAAAGCTATATCTAGCTCAGGACGGTGCAAACCCTAATACCGAGCCAGCATCGTCGTCTTCATTGTCATATCACCAGCGCAAGACCCAAATATTGAGCCACGAATTCGACCCAACATTTGCAGTACGCGGCGCCACATTGGCCCGACCGGAGGGATTCTGCCTCTGTGTTGACAACGACTATATTGAGCCTGCAAACTCAAACAGCTTCCGAAAGCCACACAATGGCCTGTCATCGCATGACCTCTCCCCCACCCAGCGGAGGAGGAAACGAAGAAGTCTAGAAAAAACTCTTCTTCCGCGAATGGTCTTGAGCACTCGTCGGAAGTGCCCCCTGCTACATCGCTTCTCCGAGGCAGATGCCGATGAAAATGACACAGAGCAGCGAAGTCTTCCGTGGGAGAAGCGGCAGCGGGCAATCCAATTCCTCAACTCCGACAGGAGCCAGGCGATCAAACTCATAACTCCCCCTTTCGAATGCGGACCAATTCATGGACCGATTACGGTGTTCATTGTTGGGATCACGACGGAAGATGGCTGTTTTCTCTCCGGGCGGTCGTCGCGGTTTGAATTCGGACACTTGTTCCCTCTAGCTGCGCGGGACATGCAGATTGACATGTCCCCCATCGCAATCGCTACGGGGAAGAGGGACACGAACGAATTGGCGAATTGCACTGGACGTGGCGCACGTTCGTCGTCAGTGACCCGCAGTACCTTTTCTGGCAGTGACAATGACAGTACTGAATCGGAAAGGTTGGATTGCTTGTGTAAATTTAACTCAGGCGATCCATTCAATCCCAAAGATCTTAGCGTGGAGGACCCCACTGAGGATTGCATCCATAGGGGAACAACAGGTCCTGGGCTTTGGCACTGTTACACGGCAGTGTTCGACGGACAGAACTCTCTAATCCGTGTAGATGGTTGCGATGAACCAAAAAAGACACGAGAGCACTACGGATTAGCATCAAGTGATAAGGAAGATGGCGATGCCGACAGTTCTGCAAATTCAAGTAGATTTGTTGGATCTGGGGCTTTGAATGGGCTTACAATTGGTTCTGATCATCAGTTCGATATGTCTCTCTGCTACGGCGAAATCGAAGGACAGTGTGGCGAAGGTGCCATTGCAGAGATAGCCATATTTAAGGGTCGAATGGATGACAGCGACATCATGAAACTGGAGAAGTATCTAATGAAGAAGCACGGCATTCTTTCCGTCGAAAAAATGAAACTGTTTGTCGCTGGAGAAAATAACACCCGCATGAAACCGCTCAATATAGACTGCCATCTGAAAGAAGACGAATGGAGACGGCAGTCGCATGCATTGATTGAACATTGTTGGCCAGCAGATTTGGAGGAATCGATACCGTTGAGAGTTGCAGCGAATCATCCCTCAGTTGCATGGCGACGAACGAATGAAATCACCGGCTCACCGATCAGGATACAACGAATCGGTACAAGAAACGGTAATGGATCCAGTGATTGGTGATGTTGATGCTCCTGATAAGGACAAGAAAGAAAGTATCTGTTGCTTTGTGCTCATATTGAAGTGGATCAGCTTAAGTAAATTTTAGGCTCAACTGTGGTGGTTCTGCCTTAGAATCATGCACATGGTACATTTCATGGATATTATTTCATGTTTTCATGAAGTCTACTAATTCTATTTTACGATCATCAGGCTTGTTACTGGAATTCTGACAATTATTCAGCATTGCTTTAGCTTTTTAGTGATGTATTTGTTAGGGTTATTATCATGTAACTCAACACAGAATAAACTGCCTGTTGAGGCGGATGTCCCTGAATACATGGCGAATGAATATGGCCATAAATCAGATCCCATTCTCAATCAGACAGCAAGCAACTTACCTACAGGGGCATCCTGTTACCACTACTACTTGCTCCAGATCAGAGATTACACCATCAAATGTAACAAAAATATAACACAATGCTTGGTTCATTTTAAGATTATGGAGGATAAACATTTATCAATAAGACACTTGACACCAGACACCATACAATGTGCTTATCACAACAGGCATCATTATTGGACATCATGCCAGAAGAAGGTGCAACATTTTGATAACCAAAATAATTAAGAACAGAGATGAGTATGAGCCTCAGGTCTGTGGTATGCACATCTACAAAAGCAGAATCTGAATGCAACTGGAAAGACTTCACTAGAAGATATTGGATGGGCAACATTGCTCATGGCTGATGATATCTGTGATGCCATAATTAGCAGCCATTTTTCTCTGCCAGTTTCATCTATACTGATTCATCCTCATTGATTGGGTTGAGACTCATTCCTTATCCATTGGATTGCGTGAACATTATCATTATCCTTATCAGGCTTTTTGAAAATGCACATCAAGAAGATTGGGCATTGGCATTGTAGAGGTGAAACCTTTTCAAGCAATAGTTTGGGAGGAACTTCACTGCTGTTTGGACTGGGCGGACCACCATGCTTCTAGATCATCAACTCCTGGTTGACATGCCATGGCAAGAAGGTCGTCAATGAATGCAAAAACTTTGTCAAAGAACATCTTCTGTTTATTGATATTTCTGATGTGGTTGGGCTTATAAAAGTGAGTTATTGCTTAGTTAGTCTATCTAACTATTAAATTTCTTTGTCTTTGGCAATGTGTGCGAAAGGCTTTGTATTTTTGGATGCAAGTTTTGCTAATATTTTCTCCCAGGAGTCGACATTAGTAAAATTTTGACCAAGAAACCCTAACTTTCCCATAATATTAAATCTCAAAAAGGAGATTTAGATATTCTCCCCAACCAATGGCTTAGACACCGCTTCAAAAAATAACACCCGCCGTGCTCACCCCCTCACAGCTCTTATTTCGGCACGCTTTTTTCAGTTCATGGCCTCATCAGAGCCCCCCTTAATAATCTCATCTTGCAGGTACATACTCCATGCATTTCACTCTTCAAATTCAGAATCTTATTCCTTCGTTGGATAGAACGAGTGAGGTGGTGTCCGAGAATTAGTCGTTCATGTGCACATAATTGACATGATTTTTGCCCCACTGGTTTAACAAGACTCAGGGTAGACAAGCATCAAAGGATCTCCACCGATATGTTGGTGCAACACCATTTGGTAACCTCTGCATTTGTGTTGAATCTGAGATTCTTCACGTGAGTGACGAGTTGTCAAGCAAGAGCAGAACAAATTACTTGCTTGGTGTTGGTGGATGAATTAAATCTATGGTAGGGGACGATAGTTGGGAGTATCTCATCTAGTCGTGAAGCCATGACTACGACGTTGGAAGGCAAACTTGTAATTGAGAGGCCGAGGGGTGATTTGGGTGGCGTGGCATCGATTGAAACACATAATCCCTGGGTTATTTGTGAGAGATGTGGGTCCTCATAACTCGTCTTGCTCAAAGATTGTGTTGCGAGAGATAGCAAGCTTCGAGAGCAAGTTGACAATTGGGTGGATGATCCTGATGAGGGGGCAGAGGGGGGATTAGATATCAATGCGCTTGGCTGGAAATGTCGGCGTCGTGTCGGGGATTTTTTCCCCAAAAAATGGCGACATGCTGACATGTCGGCGCCATGTCACCGACACGACACAGACCATGTCGGCGACATCGAGCCATGTCGGCTCTTCAGATGC
>JALLAZ010000510.1:0-14652 GCA_036939755.1 Stephanodiscus triporus | reverse complement strand
TACCACCGGCGGTCCGATCCGACCGCCGGTGGCCGAGAAAATAAAACATTACCTACTTATCCGACGTGCACGCCCGAACACAACTTTCACGAAAAGCGAAGGCCAAGGAGAGATTGCGAAGCCCTCTCTCGCGGTCTCGCGCTTCCGATAAGGACTATTGTAGAGAGTATCACGGTGCGGACGGGATGAGGCGGCTCTCCTTCAATGATAGTTGACGAATAATAATCCCAGGCGATTAAGAAGAGCTCTCCGCGAGCAAAACCAAACAGAACTCTTTCATTAAATCACCAAGTGCGCAACCAATAATCATCCACCGTCATGTTTACCTACCCCAGAAATAGCAATAATGATAACAAAAATACACTTCCCAGTGGCAAGGATTTGGTCATCCTCTGCATGGATGTCAGGTACTACCAACACGAGGACTCGACGAAGACTCAGTACGAGCTGGGCGAGGACATGGCTTGGGTCGGATGTCCCCACTGCAAGGACGGCGATTCGTACATGTATTCGATCGATCTCGCCGTAAATCGCGGCTTTCCCTTCGTTCATCCGGCCCAACATTTTACCCGATGCGTCAACAGCCGCACGGCCATGGAAACGATCGTCCGAAAGCGCATGGCTGCCAAACGGGCTAAAAAGGAGAACGACGACGATGGACGAGCCGGCGCCGACGACGCCAACAAGAACAACCGGGATCAAGCACGTCCTCAGGATTTGGCTCCTTTGGCTCGTACTCATCAATGGATATTCGAAGATGGCGAATGGAGAGAAGCTTTTTTCAGACAACAGAATGACGATCCATGAAAAAATGTGTTCATAGATAGATACCGAACATATACATCGTTGCCGGATACGTGTTGACGAGGGCGACAGGCTCCATCTCTTTACCATTGAAGGCAGGCTAAACAAATACATGGGTGCTGCTCATAGCCCTTCGATGCAAAAGCATCAGATTCCGAATACATGTTTACTAAATAAATAGGTAACGTCCTCTCTCCCTTAAATTATCTGACATGAGAAAAATATCCGCAAGCTGTCCATTTGGTGAGCCCTTTCTCTTATTGCTTCACCACTTGGTGTCACTCAGTGCAACGCCAGCAGTGGCGCCCGTCGATAACTCCAACTTGGGAACGACATGGAAGCGAGTATGGAAAAGTCGCGCTGCATTTTCACCGAAACATTCACTTTGAAGTAGTTCATCGTCAACCAATCCCCCTGTGTCGCACCCGCAAAGTGTGGCCGAAATCAATCCACCTCCATTCAATGGACGAACTATGGGAACGACAGAAACTGTCTTCCTCACCCGTTCTTTCGTCTCACGGGGCGTCTCTCGATGACCATTAGCGCCGATCTGACCGCCACCGTTGCTGCAGCCGGACGGGCAAGCCATGATTTCAACATAGTCGTACCCATTCGGCGATTTTGAAAGCCCCATCTTGGACAGTCTCTGAAGGATCAGTTGGACATTCTTGAATCCGTACGCTGTCGCAAAGCGCAGCACGGGCGTGGAAGTGCCTCCACTATCTTCACCTGCGTGATCACAGCATGAATACGAACCATCACTGTGCTCATACAAAGTAACTTCTCGCAAGTCCGTCGTTTCTTGTCGTCGACTGCGACGTCGTATAACCCCAATTTCTTTACCAGCAGTGGAGGCAGGCGAATATGCCAACGAGGAACCTTTCCAAGGAAGTGGCTCGTTTGGCGGCAGCACGCAACCAAACAAATCCCGTGCGGCGTGTCGGAAAATAAAATCGGCGTATGATCCGGAGCCGTGAACTCCCGTGTCCACCTCAAGACTTTCCATCGCTTCAGAACGGCTGCTTTGCGCAGTCTTGAGAAAACATGAGTCATGAATGAGATTGGATCTAGACAATAAGTTTCGAATGGCAGTGACTGTAGAGGAATGACCAGCCACTGATGATTTCAAAGTGGGAAGCGGCCCGCATTTCAGTTTTGCAACGGCATCATTCAGAGCCTCCAATAATTCCCCCGTTGTTACTACTAGATCAACCTCCTTCGTGAGATCTTCTTCCACTCCATCCACTAAAATGCTAGGTATTGATGCTGCTGCTTCAGATCTACTGTCACTCTTCAAAGAATGACCGTATTGAAGTAGAGCATGCTGCTCCCATGCAAAGTCGCCCCGTCCAGCTTCCAGCTTTTTGTCGTGACAAGGCATTATTGCAACGTGATAGCAAGACCTCGGACCACCATCTGAAGTCACACGGTGAGGATTGATATCGCTGTGACCTCTTTTCACCAAAGTCCCAGCGATGGTCATTGGACTTTTCGTCGAAGAAAGAAGAGGCACCACCAAGGGAGCAGTTTTTTCGACGAGGCATACGAATCCTGGACATGACGATGCTAGCATTGGAAGAGACTTTGATTCTGTTGAATGTGAATTCTTCATCCATGCCGGCACAGACTCATCTCTTCTATCCTCTTCCACAAGGCGACCTGGCGGGTGAATGATTGTAGCGACCTCCATCAACGTGTCATCGTCCATTACCCCATCAATATCAGGATGTTTGTTAATATACCTTGTCTTTGTCGATGATAAAGCAACAGAGGGAATGGTGAGAACGGACCGTTCTCTAAATGAAGAATCCGAATCGTCAGTTCCAACATTCTTGTTACCCCCCAAGGTTTGTTGCGTTTTTCGAAATCGAAAGCAGAACTCGGATGCGGATTCTACGAGCGATATTCGCTGAGATAGGACGCCATCAATCACCATCTCTGCGCCAAATTCGGAGTGCAAAAATGCCGCAATCTTTGTCAAAAACTCGTGCCTTGATGGCTTGTGCTCTTCATCTATTGTTCCCTCCGGACCAACGGCATCACCCGTGGAGAAACTAATTGAATTAGCACCATCTCCATCCTCAAGATACAAATGACGGTAGAGATCGGCCAAGGACGCCGGTGATATCGTAAACACAATCCGTTGATTTTGAGAATGTGATGCCTCTCTAAGACTGTCTATGGAATGATGAGACATGAGCACTGCCTCGGCCGAGGTGACGCAGCCCGAGCAAGAAAGACAATCGGAAAGTGTCACGGTCGCCCTTGCCTTCTTCGTGATTGTTTGCGTAGTAACGTTAGCGTTGACGACGGGAATTTGTTTGCCATCGTCGATGCATTTGTCCTCGTAGTTCACCAGCCACACTCGATCGCCGTCGTCGTTTTTTATGATGCGAGGGTCGGGGCGTTGACGTCTACGGGGTCTGATTTGATCTGCATGTGGGCTTGCGTCCGAGATCTGTGACGTAGCTTTTCTACCATTGGTGCTGGTGACTTTATCCGAATCGTTCACACCATCGGCGGACTGCGCAGACTTTGAAGGGGGGGCGAAGAGAGGGTTCACACATGCCTGGCTAGGACCCAGATAATCATCGACGTTGTTTATGAAAACGGGCATATCAACTGCTATCCTGTTCACCCGCAGACCGCAGCACGTGAGATGAGAGAAATGAACGATTGGTATTGTTATGGCGGGGCGGGAGAGGACTCCGCTAAAAGTATTTATGTTCTCACAAAGTCACTTTCAGAGGCCCTACCTGGATTTTTACTGGAGATGTACATACGTGGAAAGAAGAAAAAGAACAAAGAGAACATGAAATTTTAGACTTGAGTACAGGTACGTACATAAGTAGATACATGATGATAGGAGTAAAATAAATACTAAATACTCTCAATTTTTATATGAATTCCAATAATCAAATAACAAAACAAGGCCTATTTTATTTCCGTAGATCTAATCAAATCACGGCTTCAAAAAAACACCACACAACACCCCACAACACACACACCCCTCTCGCACACAAAAAATCACAACTGAAAAAGAGTCAAAGCACTCCGGCACAACAAAAGGCGACCCGACATGCACCGAAGGGGCGCGGCTGCCCCGTCCACTACACACCTCTCTTGATCTACGTCGAGATGACCGCGGAGGATGTGCGCCACTCCGCTACGCCGAGGCTGCGAGGACCTGGACCGTGCGAGTGTTGTCGCATCGACTCATCGGTCCTCTGTGGTAAGTTGTGCGACGGCGACGGCACGGCGGCGGGCACCAACCGCGCAGTTAACCCGTCGTCTCCCGCGAGACTGCGAGCATTGAGTCGTCCTCTCTCCCACCCCGGACGATGGCTCCGCGGATAGAGCCGCGACCATTGCCTGGACATCGCTGGATCAACTTCAATATCATATCCAGATGACGATGTTGAGGTCGCCGGCCACCCCAAAGAAGATCCGCTTCAAAGAGCGTCTGGCCGCCGCCAATTTCTCGGCTCCCTCTGTTCTCAGAATTATTTGAAGTGAAGATGATGTCACCTTTGGGGGAGAATTATTTTACTCGGCAACAATTCTTATTTTCGTTGACGCCACCTCATGTTCAGTTGTTGTTGGCGCCACATTGACATTTTTGTTGTCAACCAATGACGGTTCCGGTTGACGGTGTTGGCGAGAACATTTTTCTTCCTTTGGGAACTTTGAACTCCTAACTCCTCCACCCGGGCAATGCTGCTCACTCTAGAGAGAATTTGTCTCTTCCTCTCTCTCATACTCAGAGAGTGAAGAAAACGCAGTATTCTGCCTCAGCTTGCCGCACAAAGATTAAGGTGAGGGCTATGGAGGTCGGTTGGCGATTGGCGGTGGCGATTGTCGGCTGCGGTTTTTGGTGGCTCAGCGCCTCATTTTTCTTTGGGCGACGCGACGACAATTTCAATTGCGTCTCATTTTTCAATGGGCGACGCGACTTGGTCAGCCACGCGCAGCCGAGAAGAGAATATTAAAAATACAACCGCCTTTTTTACTCTCGCTCAACCTTTGGTTGTGCTGTCTTTCTTCTCTCATCCCCATGACACACAGTCTACTTCGCGCCAACGTCGATCATCCAGTAAACGTCGCATATTGTAGAGCTTTGCTACCACGATGAAAATCTCCTCTTTCGCACTCGCTCTCGCCTTCACGGCCAAAGTCATCAGTGGCACAGTCGCCTTCATATCCGGACCAGATGGAAACAATGATCTAATGAAGGACGCCGTGGCGAAGGCACTCCTCCCCGAGAGCAAGCCCCTCAGGGACACTGACAGCGGATCATTCCCACCCTTGCGCAACCAGGTTTTGGGGACGGAAGTTCCGGTAAGTTTAGGCCTTCCCTTTCGAATGATATCGAGATACCCAGCGGACCTCCGCCACTCACCACAAAGCACAACGCTGTCTTTCATCACCGCTCGCAGTGCATGTTTGAATACTGGTCGCGTCCCGATATTCATACGTTTGGAAACATGGGCATTGGCGGAGCGCTTCACGCAGCCGTGGCCCCGATCGCGACCAAGGTGAGAGAAAAATCCGCCTTGCCAATGCGACTTGCGACATCGTAGGTGCTTCTCGATTCTAATCCACACTTGTCCTTCCAGATCATTGATGTAAAAGCTTATGGCGGAGTGGATGTACGAAAGAATGTAAGTGATGCCAGAAATCGATGCGATTCTTCGATTTCATCGAGTTTGATCTTACAGATCTCTCCACTGTTAACACCTACTCCTAGATTTCTCATGAGCTTCGGGCTTTGGTAAAAAAGACAGGAGCTCGGGTTGTCGACCTTTGCTGTGGCGTCGGGATGTCCACCCGCGCGTTAGAATCAGCCTTTCATGATGCCGAATCGGTTGTGGGGTAAGTCCGGTGATATCACAAAAAGCTCCTTAGACGATGTTTAATTTCAACTAAGTCAAGCCACCACTACTCCATCCTCACAGTGTTGACACAAGCCCAGAGATGATATCCATGGCCAAAGCCATTTCAGGTCACGAGTCAGCGACAAGACTGGCAACGACGCGATATGTCAAAACACTCATGTTGGGCCTGAGAGAAACGTTAGGTGTTTCTTTCAAACGCCTTTACATGTCGATTCTAGAATCCATCAGCGTCATCGACAGCAACCCATATCCATCCAGCCGTTCAGCAATTCAGGCGTCGTACCACCTTGCCAATGCCGAAAACACTGGACTCCCGAATCTATCCTACGACCTGGTCACGATTATGTACGGATTCCACGAGGTCCCGATGGAAGGTCGAGTACGAATTATCAACGAAGCACGAAGGCTCCTGCGTCGGGGTGGTCACCTTGCCATCGTTGACATCTGCCCAACTTACACGCCCGCCCCGTCCATGCTGGCGGGCGAGCCATTTGTCCTTGAGTACCAGCAGAACATTGAGAGTCAATTGGCGAGCCTGAAGGGGTTCCGATTATCGAAGCGCAAGTCTATAGTCCCAGGCCATGTGAACCTTTGGCTTCTCACCGCTGCGTAGGCCAGCTGTTGTATGTGAATTGAAAATGTACACGGAAAATAGAGGGTGAAGGCATAATGGAGCACGACACGTTAATTACGCTTCTATCGCATGATTTTTCATGGAAATCGCCTCATCGAACTGTTGCAAGAAAAGAATCTGTCACGAGAAGAACGTTTAGTCTACCCACTATTTGCACATACTTACAACGGAGACTTAGAACAAACTATGTAAAATTACTGTTGTGGTCTTCGACAAATAGAGTCCTCCTTTTAGAATCGTTTCCAAACACCAACTTATGAACGTTTAGTCTTCACCTGCTCCTCTGGACAGCGAGGAAAAAGATGCGAAGTACTTGCAGCGATAGTCGTCGTTCCGCCTGTCGAATATTTGCTTCCCAGGCCTAATTTTTCAGGAAGTCTTCCTTCCTACACACGAGGGATGAACATGCTGAAAATGGGATAGTTGGTTCTTTCGACTGTAAGAACTACAGTACTTCAATGAAATAATACTTGCAGTTACCGCACAGCTACTCGGTTATGTTAGTCGATCGTAATATTCAAAGAGTTTTGCCAACCAAACTCTAGTTTTCTACACATTTGCCCCACTACCTCAGGGTAGACAGAGTTAGAGCGAGAGATTGAGGACAACTGCCAAAGTCTTCACAGCAGCAATGCTGCCCAGTCCTTTACCTGTCGTCGCCTTGCTCATTTAGGCACGGGTCTTGGTAGAGTGCACTCTGCCCTTCTTTGCCTCACTCATTTTGACACAAGTCTCTGCGGAGTGAGCTTTGCCCTTCTTCGCCTCGCTGATTTTGGCACGGGTCTCTGCGGACTGCACTGTGCCCTTCCTCACCTCGCCTTGTTTGGCACGTGTCTCTGCGGACTTAACTTTGCCCTTCTTTGCCTCACTGATTTTGGAACAGGTCTTGATAGAGTGCACTTTGCCCTTCTTCGCCTTGCTGATTTTGGCACGGGTCTCTGTGGATACCTCTCTTTCCTTCTTTGCCTTGCTTTGTTTGGCATGTGTCTCTGCGGAGTGCATTCTGCCTTTTTCGTTAGACCACCTCTGTGACAAACGAATCTCAACATGTGTTGAATAGTGATGTCTTCGACATTGACTTTACTGCCATTGCAACTTATATATGCGGCAATGTTGTCCTTCAAATTTTTGTAATAGGACAAGACACATGGAGGAACGCTATGCCAGTTTACTAATCTCACGTTCTTCCTTTCTTGGATATACCCGGAGGAAATAAAGCAACTCTTCCATACAATTTTGCACCAAGATGTTATTGCAGTTTTGCATGATGTTATTCACAATCCTTCCCATGATGATCCTCCCCTGACTTGCTTTGATTACCTTCTCCATTTCAATGACGTCTTTGTCGTCAGTTCCAAAGAAGACTGACGAGAAATGAGGATTTCAAGATCAAACTTCACGACTTGATTCTCGATATCCAGGATGTGTTTGAGAGCCTTCTTTATGGCTTTCTTGTGCAGCTCCGGCCAATATTTCTTAGGCAATCTCCCAAATTCCATGATGATGGCTCGATGGACACCGTTCTTGATCGCATTGATGTATCTCCACTTCAGATAGTTGATGGTAAGACACCACCATGCAGCACGTTCATCGTTTGTGAGGAGATTGAGAAATGCTGTTCAAAGTTAAATTTTTTGCCATCAATATACAATGGCATTTCAAACTGGCATAGGTCAGAAAATAAGTTGTACATTTTTCCAAATGTTAACTTGCAATTAGTGGGAAGACATGAATTAATTGCATCAAAGATTATCTTGTTTGTCTTTGCTGTCGGGCTACCTGTATGCGGGTGAACATAGCCCAAGTTGTTTTGAGATGTTGGGGGATAGTGGCCTGCGTATATCCGTATAGTTCCATCAAGTTTTTCCGTGAGCGATTCCGGGAGGGGACAAGGAGGCGGAGATACATTGGCAGTCTTTCCCTGAAGGTAATCAATGCAATATTTCATGGCCATATCCAACCAAAACTTGAACATCTTCTTCTCAGTTTGTGCACATTCTTTTGACTTTGAAATTGGACACCAATGAGTCGATGCCTGCTTGGAAGATTTGTTCGGGACATCTTGCTTGGCAACAATAGGTGCAATGTATACATCACCAGTGACAAGAAGGTCGCCTTTCCGGTTGAGATGCAAACTTCTTGGAATATGCTTGAATCTAACACGATCACCAGCTCTGAGTGGTGGTACATTTTCATGTCCGGGAAGGGTCCTGACTTGAGAAGAACAAAAATAGTGTTCATCCTTTGTTGCCTCATTAGCCAAATTTCTTCTTGATGTCCTAGAACTTCTTTATGCGACCAGCGACCAATCAATGTGCTTTAGAGGTAGAGATCATCCATGGGGATCATTACCAAATTGGTAGAGAGAGATTTCCTTGGAACATGGAGTATGGTAGGATCATCATCGCTGCTCTCACGAGTCTCCCTTTTGTTGCTGTTGCAATTGCCCATGGCAATTGCCTTGTTGACATTTAAATTGCCAACATATTTGTTATTTGCTTCATCAAAGTTGACAGGAGTAACAGTCCTAGGGACGCGTGCGTCTGTTGACGCGTGCATCTGTTGACGCGTCGACTCCGTGTTTGATTCTGCTGTTAGCTATTGTTGCATTGATGTTGCTGATGATTTTCTCGTCATTGTCATCATTGTTGTGGAGGACTGCCTCGGCACTGCCACCATTGTTGTCGGCTAAGATGCCCAATGGCGGTCTTTTAGGTCCTGCATTGAACAACGGCAACGGGATCGTCGTCATTGTTGTCGTCAACGTCATCATTGCCGGGGACATTGGCATGAGCGTATCGGGTACAGGAGTCACGGTGGGTGCGAGCGATGCCTTGGGGGGGTACGTCCCGCCAGAAGAAGAATCCTGGACTGGCGCCTTCATTGGCTCGGCTGGCGGTGTCTTGCAGGTGGGAGTATCGTCCGTCATTGAGCAGCAATGATGCTCGAACTGTGTTGTCGCAATTGAGAGCTTGCATGGAATTGAAAATTAGCGTTTGGGCTAACAGCTCAGAAAGTACTGATTCCGACGTATTTTATCGGCACCATTGGATATACTTTATGTATCCTTTGGGTACTTACTAAAAACACACATCTACCTAGAATTATCTACTTCTTACACATTGTAAAAATAGTGCTAAAGTATGCTTTTATATTTAGTAAGTGTACTCCTCCAACACATCATGAGACTTTGAAAATAAACAAATTGATCGCCCCTCCTATCGATCTGATGTCCAATGCTGTGTTTGTTGCTTCAAAACATGAATGTAACCGACTCAATCTCACATGCGGCCACACAAAATAGTAGGGCCAAAGTCATTCTTTTCGGAATCGCGGAACTTTCCGATACATATAGCGTGACCTCGCATGTTGCAGCCGATGTCTCCACATTGGCACCTCAACATCATGCCCCCCTCTTTTGAACAAAGGCAGCAGTTGTTTCTGGTCGTACCAACTTTGCGTGCTGGCACGCCGTAAAGCGACCCACCTGTCTGATGTTGATCCGGCATGTTCGCATTCGGCAGATTTTCTTTTGTGTAGGAGTAGGTAAGCTGCCGAGAAGTCTCACTGAGTGTCGTCTTTGAAAACGTCTCTCGCATTGGAAGCTCAGCTACAATCTTTCGCTTTCTGGTTTCGTCGGAGACGACGGGTACATTGGCACTTAAAGAATCGATTAGACCGAGGCTGTTGGACGTATGTGGAGTGACGGAAGATGATGCTGAAGACGTGTTTTCCAACTGAGACAACTGTTTGCTTGAATCATTGATTCTGCGTTCCATATTTGCCACCCGACTCCTCAGAGCAGCGACTTCCGCGTCTGAAGATGTCTTATCCATCGTCAATTTCCTGATCTCCTCGTCCTTCTCTTCACACTTAATTTTCCACTTCTGCGCTTCCCTCTCTGCAACGCTCTGAGCTTCATTTTGTTTGGTTCGATCCTTGGTGTGGCCGTCGCGAATTGCATTCATTTGATCGTGGAGGCATTCGTTCTCGCTACGCAATTCCTCGACGACGCTTCGAAGCGACGTAACTGTTGATTCTGCCTCCGCGACAGCAGAAGTCGCTTCGAGCAAGCCGGCTCGAGCATTTTTCACCTCGAGTTCGATTCTGCGGGTCCTGTCAGATCGAACCTTCTCCAACTCTTCCATCTCGAGCATATCCTTCTTCATCATGCGAACTTTGTCGCGATAATCGTCGACCTTGTCTTGTAGTTCCCTCGCAAGCTTCTCTGACTCTTCGGTGCGCCTTTTCAAGACATCGCGCTCCTCCACGGCATCTTTCTTCACTCGTGCGGCTCTGATAAGCTCCGACTCCACTTGAATCAATCGACCTTCGATAGAACGAGCTGCACGAGATACCTCGTCGTGTTCCCTGCGTACCACTTCCATCCCGCGCTTCGTTTCCTCGATCACGGACTGCAAATCGTTCAATTGGCCCGTGAGCGATTCGACACGTGCGTTGGAGGCATCTGCTTCGGCGCGTGCGTTGGCAGCATTTGCTCCTGCGATTTGGAGGGCTTCACGCGTCTGATCGATCCTCGTCTTGAGATGAGTGTTGGCATCTTGGGAGGCCAAACTTTCGTTCTGTAAAATTTCTACCAGAGATTGCGACTCATTGAGCTTCTGGGGGGACATGTCGAGCATTTAATATGCAATTACGTCAGTAAGTGATGAATTGCTCAGCAAGTGAAAGAAGGCTCAACGGAATGGATTCTCACCCGCTTCAGAGCCATGCACTCTCCTGCCTTCTCGTGCGCGAGTTCCAGAACATGAGCATATTTTGCCTTCGTCTGTGCATTCTTTCGAGCATGGCCATCATCGTCGTTGAGCGTTCCATCACGCTGGGATTCAATTCTGACCTTTCTATCGCCGGAATGCGCTGCCGTATTGGATGACATCCCATCAACAACGGCACGTAGTGCTGATGTAAGGATGGCTTTGACGCGAGCTCCGTTCTTGACAAAATCATCCTGCTTATGATTCCTGGATCCCGAAGACTTCCCTCCCTTCGAGGTTGTGGCTTTCCAACTACCGTCCACCGATCCCTCGTCGCCGTCGTTCTCGTTGGTCGCGCTGAAGTATTTACTCGCGGTACCACTTGGATCAACGCCTGAATCATCGCTCGGATTAACGGCGTCGTCTCTATTCGCAAAAATCTGTCCCCCTGAAAGTCCGCTGCCTTCGCTCGTTCCCGCATTTTCCGCGCCATAGGCGTCATTGCTGCCGCCCTTCTCCTCGTCATCGCGCTCCTCGGAGGCGTCCGTCGCCGGCGCGTCGTACGGCGCATCCACGCCTCCCCGATCGCCCGCTCCCTCGGCCTCGCCGCGCGTTTCCATCGCATCGTCAATCTCGTCGAAATAGTGATCCGGCGGAGCGCCAGGGCGCGCATCCGCGTCATTGGTAGCGTCGTTGCTCGCGATCGGCATCGTCGAGCGGCTCTGGCGGGATCGCGTTCGGGCGGCCGTGGGTTCGTGGACGACGGTATGAGGAGGGTTCATCTTCGGCGGTGGATCCTTGAAGCCTGTCGCCGAGTGCTCTAAGCTGGGTTACCGGCACTCGATGAGCCGGAGGAGTGAAAACACAACGAATATCATCAACTGGGTGCGTGGTGGAACAGTGAGGTCTCCGTCGGGGTATTTTCTACATGGGAGGGTATTTTCTACATGGGAATTACTAGTATTGCCCGTCCTCGGTAGAACTGAAGCCAGCTCTCTTCCGTCCGGTAGTACGATGATGGTATGGTGTGTCATAGTCGCCTTCTCTTTCAACTTCGTCCTTGAGCATGGATAAATCCAATCAGCGCCATTATTCTCCATCGGACTTTGTATACGGACCAACAGTTGGAGAGGGAAGGTTCGGCACGGTGATTTACGCCGAGCTCAAACCCGCCGAACAAGATCCCACTGCCGTCGCCGATACGTCGTCGCAGCACGAAAGTCGCGGATATGCAATAAAAGTGATCCCAAAGTCCGAAATATTCCGTCACAATCAACTCCAAGCAGTCCTGATGGAGAAGCACATTTTATGCGAAGTATTGTCTTCGAGAGCCGAAAATCCGTCTGAACTCTTCATGAAATTATTCCTGTGCTTTCACGATGCGAGCTTCGTGTATTTCGTTCTAGAACTGTGCGCCGGAGGGACATTGTTGAGCTTGATCCAGTCATGTGCGAGCAACTCAATAGACTCTGAGTCTCCAGGAATGTGCGTCTCGTGGGTAGAGTATTATTCGGGTCAACTCCTTAGAGCAATTGAATATTTGCATCAGCGGGGAGTAGTTCATCGGGATTTATCTCCGCAAAACATCGCCCTTACCTTTCCAAACGGCGAGATCAAACTGGGAGACTTTGGGGGGGCTGCTATTTTGAGAGCACATGAGCATGAAGGGGAGTTGAGGATGTGGGTGCCGACAGGTTCGCCCCCTGGACAATCAAGTGACTTTGTCGGCAATCCGGATTATGCATCACCTGAAATGGTACGCGGCAGTAATGATGATGATACTTTATCACCATCCATGGATATATGGTCGTTTGGATGCCTAGTCTACCACATGCTTGTAGGGGAATCGCCATTTCATGCGGCTAGCGATCATCTTGCCGTTCAGAGAGTGTTGGATTTTGCCAATCGAAAGATGGAGATTTGTTTTCCTCCGACTATTGATGAGGCTGCAAAAGACTTAATATCCTTGCTATTGTCGATCGACCCTGATAGCAGGCTTGGTATGCAGGATGGTGTAATCGAATTGAATAATACATGCCATTCTACAGAAATAGGGCAGAAGCGATATATATCCATACGGAATCATTCATTTTTTCACACAAATGATGAAACAACAATTTGGATGTCTCTCGAGAGCAAAACTATAGAGCCGCCGTATAAACCTGCACAGCCAAAATGGATGGCTGATTTACATAGTGGGGATGATACTCTAAAATCATTTGAGAGCATCCGTTTTGATTTGTAGTGGACACATGGGAGTGACATAATCGATTAATATATTATCTTGTAATTAAGTTCTCTTGCCAGTTTCTTGTTTGCGTTTGACTGATTCATTCAGTATTCCTCTGACCATTTCAAGCTGAGACACCGGACGTTGTTTTTCAGTACTTCTTCGCCCCATCTTCCTCCTTATCGCCACACTGCCGGGAGTGTTTCTCGATTTCATTGCACCACTATACTCCCCCTTGTTACCACTCGTCAATGGATAATCCTGCATAACTAGTGAGCGCATAAGAAGAGGACTTGCGTTGGGCATCACCTCATCTGCCGAGCTGATATCGATGAGATATTTCTGCTGAAGCAAGGATGCTAGGAGTCCATCGTTTTCATTCTCGTCTTCCTTCTTCAGCGCTACAAAACCTCTCAATCTACTAAAATCACCATCAAATCTGACAATAGCATCATGTTTTTTCCTGTCTTCAGATAGAGCAAGTTCTCCTGGCGCATAAATATTCGCCGTGGACCTAATCTCTGATTCTGTAAACTGCACTGCTTCTCCTTCTCCATCGAAGTTGTTGGTTTCCGGATCATAAACTACTTTTCGGAGAACTTTCGGTTGCGTCAGGAATGGCAATTTTAGAGTTGACACAGCCAATAGGATTTCCTCCCCTTCACCAGCGGTGGTCTGTGACGCCCAGATCGCGGAAACCAGTTGCTTCGAGTACAAATAAGCCCCAAGCCAAATAATCGATGACACGCCCAGCCCAAGATAACCCATAGTTGGATCAACAAGCAGCAGCTCTAAAGTTTGCTTGTCGATCTGTCCTATCGCAGCCTTTTTTTCGGCCGAGGCATTGATCGCAGGGGTGAAGTCAACCACGTACCACGTCCAATACAACAGATTAAATGTAGACATTCCAAACAAGCTACGAGGAGAGGTATTTCTCGAAGGATTGCGATGGTAGAGGAGCCTCCACTTCCTTTCAACTTCTTCCGGTGAGTCGTCGTCAAAATTAGATGAGGAGGAAGCTCGTGTTGTTGGTAAGAATGCACCAACTTTTCTCAGGGGGCCGTGGTGTAGACGATAGAAGCAGCATAGGCCTCGGTGTCTTGCCCCCACCAAACTTGACGCGACATGGCAAGCATTCATCGTGAGTCCGTGGAGTAAGTGAGGGGCGGGCGGGGGAGAAGGGAAGAAGTGAGGTAGGGGGCCAAAGGGGGCGGACGAAGGACAGAAAAATGCCCAAGAGTAAAAATTGAAAGTGGCGGGAATGATATATTAGTTCCTCCTCACATTGAAAGTAGACTCTCACCCAAATTTTTGCCACTTCAAGTCACGTGACTGGACCTAGGTTCGTTACGACTTGAGGCACGATGCATGGCA
>JALLAZ010000509.1:0-15692 GCA_036939755.1 Stephanodiscus triporus | reverse complement strand
CAGGGGGTGGCCTGCAGATCATCAATTGTTCTTCTGCAATGCCTAAGATGATGCTTGAAACCCTTCAAATTGGTAAACCACCTGAGGCAGTTCGGGCATTTTTTTTCATAGTGGAGCTCATGGAGGATCATGTAGTGTATATAGAAATCATTTTTTTAAATCTAGATAGAGTTTATTGCATCGAATATGCAATTAATTTTGTAGTGGGGGAAGTTGTTTGCTATGGGGACTTGTAGTAGAGGAACCTGTAGGTTACGGCAAAGTAAATTATGAGCGTGGGTATGGTATTAACTTGTTTTGAAATTTTTGATGACAAAATACAAGAAAATTATAATTTGATACTAGCTATTGTAGAATGTAGAAATTTAGTTAAGTGGGGAACTAGTACATTGGTACTATTTGCAAGAAAATACAAAAAATTCAAATTTGTTGATTCTTTAGCAAATTTTGGTGCTTAGGGAACCAGTACATTTCTATACCTACTTTCAAAAGGAATTAATCAGCCCGATTTTTTTTAAATTACAAGAAAAAACGACTGAGTAAAATTTGAAACAGTTCTACCATTGGTTAAAACAAAAAATTGTATCTGAAATACAGTTTTTTTAACTGGGTTGACTTCCCCCACTGAGACCACAACCTCCAGCATGGATAAAAATGACAACAACAGTGCACAATTCCAAAGAGTTGACGAACAATGTCACGTAGGGGACCCTCTTTGCTCGCTATGTACGAAAGGTGCATTCTGATGAGTACATCTGTAAGACCTTGAAGGCAAGTAGACGTATGAGCCTCATTGATATAATTGGACCTAATGATATTGCCTCTATGTCATTGCTGCAGTCAAGAATAATAAGGATATGTGGGATCAGGACATTCGAATGCGAGAGTTGGGGAGTGATGCAATGGGAAATCTGGAGAAAAAGATGAAACCACATTTCACAAGCGGGCATGGTCAGAAACGTGTTCAAGGTAAGAGCCTATGGAATAAAGAGGGCACGACATATTTCAAAAATGCAGAACAGACGTGGAAGAACATCTACGACAGTGAGAACGACATGAAGGTATTGTATAACGGATGGGAGAATTGGATTGCGACGAAGGGAAAAGAGATTAAGGTTGGGGATGGCTCTAGGAAAACTTTTCATTATGTTATGGGAACCTGGTACGACAACGGCTCTGCGGAGGTAGAGGAGAAGAGTGATGAAAGTGATGATGAAGATAACTTAGAAGATGAAGGTGGGTATTCTTCGGATAGGCCACGTAGTAAACATGCTGGCAATTGGCGGAGAGGACTACTAATGGATACGACAACAACGGGTGGGAAACAGGGAGAAAAATCAGACGAGGGAGAAGAATCAGACAGCAGTGTAGAGAGTGATAAAGCCGAGAGAAACAAGACTCTTAAAACACCTGACAAATCAGCACCACCATTGTTTAGCGTTCCAGCGGCAGGTACTAATGAAAGCCCGGCGGGAAATACCAGGATGGCAAGTAAGAGAGCGGCGGCGGCGGCAACGGAGAAAGAACAGCGAAAGAGAAGGAAGACGTAGGGACTAGTGACAGTGTTTGTTTTAGTGGAGTTGCATTAAATTGGATAAAGTAAAGCAATAATTTGTATCTGTTATTGTATAATATGCAATGGTTGATACAATTAAAAAGCGCGAGATGCAATAGAATATTAATAATATGACATTACATTGTATTACTTTGATACAATAAAATGTATCAAAAATTAGACCGCGAGATGCACTACACTATTAATAATATAACAATAAATTGTATTACGTTGATACAATAAATTGTGTCGAAAATTAGGCTCCTTGTTTTCAATTGTATCAAAAATAACGCTCTAACAATAAATTGTATCTAAATTGAACTCGACAAATTAGATACAATTAATTTGGAATTAGACACAGTGAGAAGTTCGCAGCCCAAATTAATTTCAGAGAGATCATTATTTTGGTTTACAGAGAGATAAAATTATTAGAGCGTTTATCTATTTCGTATGGTACGATACTAGCATGCTCACTGATCAAATGATGAGGTAATTTTTTTACCACCAAAGTGAGACTACCCCCAAAGTGAGACTCTCTAAATGAAAGTAAGACTTTCTTACACAAAAGTGAGACTCTCTCTACGAAAGTGAGACACTCCTCCACAAAAGTGAGACTCTTCACTGAATTGTTTAACATGTGAGCAGTGTGATAACCTGGTTGAGCCAAGTGTTTTGCTTTTCGGACAACTACCACACCTCTGTATTTAGTACCATAGAGGTGGTGTATCAATATCATCAAAAAAGTTGAGAGGCACTATCTCTTCTACCCCTATGCTGCCACAAGCCACAAACACAACCTCCTATTGTTATTGTACTCTGCTCCAATCACCCCTGCCACCGCCAACCACCTCTGCCACCACAGATATAACAATTATAATGCATGAGAGATATGACAAGGAATAAGGACGAACGGGCAATGGTGAGTCCAGGCCACCAGTAGCAGTACCAGTACTAAAGGTAGAGCCATGCTCTCCTCTCCCCTGGCCCCAGACGTGGCAATCCCATGGACGTTTCCTCAACAACAACAAATTTGTTGGGAGGATCCAACAGCAGCAGGAGCAGGAAGAATGATCGCAGGGGCAGGGGGGACGAGGCAAGGCCTGCTCATGCTGGTTGCTACGACATTTTTGGTGGGATCATTGGGATGGTGTGCAGCAGATGGTGAGTGGAGTGGAACAACAAGGAGTGGGGCAGCAACAATGATATCTCCTTGTTGAAGACGATGATTCCCCTCCAATGACAACTAAGACTACTTAAGACTAAGACGACGAGCAGAATGATGACAACTAAGGAGGGAGGAGGGGGATACTCAAGGGAGGATCCTCCTACCCCCTGCCTCCCTCCTGGCCTGGTGTGTCTGCACAGGAGGTCCAATGAAGCGGACCTCCACGCCTTGGGTTCGTACGAACCTGTTCATTCGTGAATAAAAAGGCCCAATAAAGTTTGTCCGGGTCACACAACTGTGACTCCTTGGGATAATCCTCCGAGAGCAACTCCCGAGCCGACCTATTAAACCTCAAAAAACGTGCCCACAACACACAAATCTCTTCCTCTCCCCCCCGCAGCGCGCCAGCCATGGCGGACAACCATGCAAATGAAACCTGTAAATCACGGCCAAAGCGACCCCTACCAATCGTACACATCTCACCCATTCGTCATCGCGCATGTATCAATATAATTGCGGCAAGAATACGAATGAGATCTATCGGGTCTTTGAATTCCAAAAACTTTTTATTGGCTTGCTTCTGCATATATCTGCTGTCCGCCACGGGCAGCACGGCCGGGGAGGGCGCGGCGTCCGATGCATCGGGGAATGGAGAAGGAAGGAATAGATTTTTGAGAAGTGCAATGGCATCAGCGGCGGCCACGGGTGCAGACATCCAAATAAGGGCTTCCTCTGATTCTGCATCTTCTTTCGGTGGCGGTCCCGGCTCAACAGTGACAGTGTCGTCGACGATCGTCGAGGAGGAGGAGAAAAAGGAGGAGGAGGAGGAATTCGACTATGAAATTTATCACGCGAGGCATAATATTCCTGTGCCGGCTCTGGGCGCGACCATGATGGGATTTATGAAGGCGGCGTCATCGGCCGCGGCAGCATCATCATCCAGTGGAGTAATTGGCAGCACTGTCAACGCTGATAGCAAAGCACCGCCGTTGCACCAGCAGCAACATCAGCAACATCAGCAAGCATTGAAAGAGAAAGATATTGTTCGCCCCAGAGGGATATCTGCATTTGCTGGAACTAGCGAGGCGATGAAGAGTTTTGCCTCTGGAGTATTTTCTGCAGATATGATCTTTGACAGTGCTGAGAAGACAGGGTCGTCAGACAATGATTTTGGCAGCAGCAATGGAAACAACCAAGCTATGATGTATGAGGCGACTCTCGCGCAGATATCAAAATCTCGCTCGTCGCTCCTGTACGGGTCGAATCCCTCGTCAAATGCGATTCAGACGGACTCAGTCGAGCACGCGTCTCGCTGGAAGAATGAGCAGCTGACGTCACTCAAAAATCAAAGGCCAAGATTGCCAAAAACCGATACCGATCTCGACCGTGGACGGCATCTCGTTGGATTGGAAGTGCGAGAGGTACGACCTCATCAACGAATAATTATCGATTATCAGGATTCGCTTTCAAAATCCAAAACGGACAACTTCGGGGAGCAGCAGCAGATGCGGCCTATTCGTATTCAATATTTGCTCTCAGACGATATTAATATTGAATTGAATGCAGATGGAACCAATAATGAAGCCCCAGATGGAAACATGCGTTTGTTATCCACTCTTCTCGATACATCCTTCAATCGTACGGCTGCTCTGTGGTCACGGGCATTATCTCTTGCCCCAGTGGTGGGCAATATATTACCGACGGTAAAGACGTGTGGTAGTGCAAAAATACCTGACAAGCACAGAGTAAGGGGTGTGGAAAATGTAGACATTGTGATCTACGTCTCTGGAGACAACAAATACTGTGGAGGTGCAATAATGCATTCGGCAGTGTGCGACTTTGATCAGAAAATGAGACCATTGGTAGCCAATCTTAACATATGTACCAAGAATATACCAACGACAATCGCCCCCGATTATGGCGTGCAGGTATTAAACTTTGACGACTATGAAGGGTACATATCCACTGAGACTGCAAGAATACTTGGTGCATCGACATCATTATTTCGACATTATAATAATCCAGACACAGGTATTCCTTATGGCTCCATTGAGAAAAATACCGTCTGTGTCGATGGGACACAGGAAACAGTATCACTTCCTAACATCATTAGCGAGAACGTCGATTCCATTACTGGCCAGGTTTATTATGAAATAAGAACGCCTAACGTAATTGAGGTTGTTAGGAATCATTTCGGCTGCATGACAATGACAGGGGCACGTTTGGAAACGAAAAAAGGGACCACTAGTTGCTTTGGTGGTTTCCTTGACGAGGTAAGCTTACATTGTCTGATCCATTGACATCAGCCTTTCCTCGTATGCTGAATTTAATCTCATTTGAATCGGCGTTGCAATGCTGCGACAAATACTCTCGTTATAATTAGCGACTCTTTTTTGGTGAACAACTATCGGGATTCCAAGTGGCAGCGAAGGGTCAAGTAACTGCAATATCTCCTCTCACGCTTGCTCTACTTGAGGATTCCTCGTGGTACTTAGCCAACTATACAGTCTCCTCCGAAATATCATTCGGTAGAGGCGCTGGATGCCAGTTTGCATATGGATCGTGTGAATTGGATGACAATGGTGGCCTTCAGGTCAATGCTCATGGGAGAGGCTTTCATTGTGCGGAAATAGGCAAGATGGGGTGCGACATCACGCACACATCCAAGGCCCGATGTGATGCTTTGGTTGGTGGAGTCTCGTCTTCTCACAGCGATATTTGTCCAATGTACATTCGAGGAGCAGTTGATTGCACTCACGGCACACCAGATTCACTGTCGACAATACCTGGCGAAGTCTATGGCAAATCAAGCAAGTGTTTCCTAACGGAGGAAGGTAATGCAATTTGCCTCCAAGGGACATGTAACGAAGAAATACAGGGCATTGACATACGTTTTGAAAACGAAGTGTTCGCTTGTACACGCGACGGCCAGATTATCGATACTCAGAAGGGCTTGCGCATTGAATGTCCAAGAATAGCAGCTGTATGTCCTGAGCTGATATGCCCATCGAATTGCTCGGCAAGAGGTGTTTGCGACGAAGACCGAGATGGCAAATATACTTGTATCTGTGATGATCCTTTTGATGACTCCCCTGGGTGTTGGGGCCAATTAAGATAGAGGCCGTCGTCCTCCTTGTTCTTCCTGGCGTCGTCAACCGGCCGACGCCTACGTTACCGTTGGCTGTGTGATGCGGTAGTCGCTGGAGAAGGGGGGCGAGGATGTCCACGTCGATGGCAGTGAGGCTGAAACGCATCATTTGAATGCCCGACCGATACTTGTTCCCCTTTTTCTCGATACCATTTACAACATTTTACAACATTTGAAGCAACGTAAATTAACGTAATATTTAGGATGATGATCGACCTTAACTTTGGACTACTTCTCGTTACACTCACAGATCTCCAACGGACTTAGACAATCGCCATGGTGACCGTGCGTACTGGGGTACTCGCCCAGATCGAGATGGAGCTCTTGATACGTTGCCGGTACGAGAAGATCACGAACGAGGTGGTATAGTGGTTGCCATCAAGGATCTCCTGTGCCTCCTTTGTTTGATGTCCATCTCGCTGCTTGCGAAGAAGACATCGTTCGTCGATCGAGCGTTGCTGAGTTAGTAGTGGACGAATTGATCAGGATGAGGGTAGATGGGGAGCTGTCTCCCCTTTTCGACAAAAGGCTGAATGAAGTAGCTTGTATGAATCATGTCGCCATATTTTTTTATAATTCTACATTTACAAGGAAACTGAATCTGTGTCGAAAGTTTGAGCTGCCATGTAAGACTCCCTTTTCATGAAACGCCCATGCCCGATGGAAATCCACTCAAACACTTGTTCGGACGTTGCAAAGCTGTTCGTTCGCTCATAACTTGACTTTGAACTGAAAACTTCCAACTTGGCGTCGAAAAGGCGGGGTGCGGAGTTATCTTCTGACTTTGTCTCAGAAGGTTGTGTGCTGCCCCCACGCAAGCTTCTGCGATTCATCGACTCTCGGTACGAACGGAGAATGGCCAGGTAGGCTCGACGAGCTAGGTACATGCGAGCCAAGGACGAGATTTTCGTTGCATTTAATGCCAAAATCTGGCCCCTTACACGTTCGATGGAATCAAACGTGTCCTGCAATAAGAATATCTTGGTCGCTCCCAATTGAATGCCTGCTGCACTGCTATCTATTATTGTGTGAGTGTTGCCCCGTTGAGGCTTTTGGGGCGATTGATTCTTCTTCCAGAAGGACCGTGGAGACAGTGAATCTTCTGCTACCTCCTCAGTGTCCACTATATTTTTCTTTCTTTCTGCTAGGATCCATTGAGCTATGACTTTGACGAGAGTTTCACAACCTTTCTTGGGATCAAATCGTTGCTTCTTTGAGACAGGTGCCTTCCTTTTCACTGGTGTTGCGGGACTTTCACCGAGGTTCAATTTGCCGACTGTTCTTGGACGATGTGAGCTTTTGATTTCAACACTGGGAATCAACGCTGAAGTGAGCATGCCGAATCTTGAATAGAAATGATCAAAGGTGTACCTATGAGGAAATCCGGCACGTGAAACTCTTATAGCCTCCAGGATGCCACCGCAACGCAATTGATCCACAACAATATTCAAATCAATACGGCCTGGCTGGAGCTGATCATTGGGCTTGAGGCAGCGGATATAGTGGGGATGCGTCTCGTCAATTCTTCTCCGCAGTTTATGGAGTTGGCTCGTGAACTGACCACCAACAGACACGCGTGAAATCGATGATTTCATCATGTTTTTCTTGCTCTCTTCTTGAGTGCCTCTCATTTTAGATGATAAATTCAGTGCAATATTCTGAATGAAGATACATGAACTATTGGAGAAAAGCTCACTGGCTTCCATGGGAATCTCGTCCTTGTTCTTTTCCATGAATCCGTTCGTATCGTATTCGACTACGCCTGCGTAGTGATGAATGCTAAACTTTCCCTGTGATTGCTGTTTCTTGCTCGCACTGAAACGCTTACTTGTTGACATATGAGTATTGTAAACAGCTGATACGAACGTCCTATCAGTGCACCGCATTCCAAGCTTACATTGCTCGTCAAGTTTAGTCAATATTCCACCGTGTTTCTTTTCGATGAGCTCGAGGATGTCCTGATTATCTTCGAAATCAATCATATCCCAATTGATACCCTCACGTTTGTACTCCTCTTGCTCCAGTTTGAACACAAACCTGTTAAATTGCTGCTGGAGTGATTCATTACAATAATTTATGCAGAGCTGTTCGAAGGAATTCGTTTCGAAGGATTCAAATCCGAAGATATCGAGTAGTCCAATGAACGCCCCGCCCTCATCCACAACCTCCTTGTCTACTGACGGTCCGACGATGCAGGAATTGACGCGTTCGACCAGTAAAGAAAAGATAGAGTCATATGCACCCTTGATCAAGGCTTGGACTGCACGAATGGCCTGGCTCGCATTGAGGTTTTTCTTCACAAGTTCGCCCACCGCCTTGAACTGCACTGTAGTGACCGCGGCATTGAGTGCCTCATACGACACGCCAAGTAGGCGCAGTACAGGTTCTAAAGACGAATTGTTCTGATTCAATTCGCATTCTTCGCCATCATTTATTTCCAAGAATGCACCTTGAAGGGTAAAATTCGAGAGGTGAAGCAGGCCACAAACAGCTTGAACGATCTCCATCTGCTCCGATCGGCTGAATCCTATGGTGTTCATGGCAGTCCGGACCTCTTCGAACATTTTGGCGTGATCATCGTATCCATTGTGCAACAGTCTCGACTTGTCCTTCCCTCCGTACGAGGTAGTGATTGCGAAGTCGGTCGCGGCCGCATCGTCTATGAAGAATCCCTTACGCTCGCCCGAGGTGAGCGACCCCTTCGCCAACACCTCGTAAAAAATGTGATACGTCCGCTCTCCACAGGTATGACCAACAATCCTCGCCTTTTCCAAGAGGTAGGTATCTATGGACGCCCCCACGAGCCTCCCTCGGCTGGAAAAGCGCAGTTCGATGAATTTACCAAAGCGACTGGAATTGTCGTTCCTCAAGGTCCGTGCATTGCCGAATGCCTCCAAGATGGCATTGGATTGCAGCACTCGTTGTTCAATCGACGACTTCTGGCTTCGTCCGGTTGCGTGATTCGCATCGACCTTTTTGGAAAGTGTCGCCAGATACTGCATGAGGTACTTGGTCGTGACCGTCTTGCCCGCTCCGCTCTCACCGCTCACCAGTACCGACTGGTTGGCAACTTGGCCGCAATCCACGCCCTCTTTTTCTTCCCGGAGACTGCTCCTGGAAAAGTCCAGACCACGCATCATGCCCCGGTAGGCCGAGTCCGCCACGGCAAATACGTGGGGCGGGGGCGACGCCTCGCCGACCTCCGGTGGAGCGAAGCCACAAGAGGAGGAGGAAGGCATTGACGAGGCTCCATTCGCCAGCCGCTCGCCCCACCGCCAATACATCCTCATCGCGCAGTCGTCGTAGAGGCCAGGAACGTTCTTGCAGGGGTTGATGGCGACGAGGATGGGTCCCGACGAGGTGTACATCTTCCACCCCGACATCTTGTACCGTCGATGAAGGCAATCCACCACCGCCGGCTCGTGGAGATGCGTAAGCTGGGTCAGGTCGGACGGAAGGTCCGAATCACTCCCGGGAGCGTTGGCGGGTAAGATTCCCTGTCGTCCACCGTTGGCCTCGCCCACGACGTCGAATGCGCCCAAATGTCGTCGGGCTATGTCGATGACCTTCCCGTGGTGCTCGCTCTCTGGATCCGCCACTCGGATTGTCAGGACCTTGCCGTCGTCGGCCGGATGAGGATGGGCCGCGGCCCTGCCGCCGCGGCTGCCGCCACGTCGACCGACCAGGTCCTGCGCCGATCCGGAAAGGACCGCGGACTCGACCCAAACCCACGCCGCCCTTCGGGAGGAAGAGAATCCGTCGAGGGACGAATTGCTCGACACGTTGCTCTCGGAGTGAGCGTAGGAACCGGCATCGCTTGCCAACCTTGAGCACTCGGCGAGGGCTGCCTTAATTATGGCATCGCTGACCCAGACGTTCATTCTTTTGTTTTCTCTTTTTTGGCTGCACTCCTCTGCTTTCACTCCTCGTCACCTTGGGACATGAAGAATCGATATCTAACAACAACTCTCTCCATGGCATGAGCATCTAAAAAATACTCTCTCTCTCTCAAGCTTGGTTCGATACCACACCACAAATAAACTTCCCTGCAATGCCAGAATTAGGTTTTAACGTAAAAAAGCAGCAACTCCGTCTTTCTCTCTCTTTAATAATTATTTACTCTTGTAGTCATCGACTCTTCTTACAGTAGATAGAGAGAAGTATTCCTCTGTCCAAAGAATCCAAGGTCCGTCCGAGAAGCCGTCAAAAAAGAGAAGGCAACTTGATAAAAAATATTGCCTCCATCGTCTGTCATGACTCCTCTACTACGTCCACCCTTCACCTGTGTATGTCTTAGACAATATTATTTCTACTGTAGGAATTAGATCATGTTTTACGTAGGCCGGCCGGACACCATAAAATTTATCTTGACACAAACACCAAGATGAGGGTCAACGCCGCCTCACTCCTAGCGGCCATTCCGATGGGCACATTCGTCAAGGCCGATGCATTTGTCGTCCCCTCGCCTCTCGCTCCTCCCACAATCAATCGTGATGGCCTCGCGAGGGTTCCTCTCACGGCCGCCGGCAGTTGCGGTCACCATCGAATGGCACCGTGGTCGACTACCGCGTTGGAAATGTCGGGTGGCGGGGGCGGCGGCGAAGCGGTGTCCACGGAGGGGACGGCGACCATACCCGATGAGATCTTCAACTTGGTGAAGAGTATAATCGGGGCCGGAGTGTTGAGCTTACCAGCTGGTGCGTTCGCCACTTGAACTTGTCATCATCGGATGTCGCTCGCCATGATGTGAATGTCATCCCAACCATCCTACTCTTCTCTTTGTCATTGGTGTCAGGTATTGCCGCATTTGGAAATGCGCCAAGTGCCCTCATCCCAGCTACAATTATTACCACTGCCATCGGAGCCATCTCCGCTTACACTTTCATGCTCATCGCACGTGTCTGCAAAATGACTGGTGCGACGTCTTATGCTGATTGCTGGGATAAAACTCGTGGAACCAAGACTTCTTGGATCATCGCCCTTTCTTCTGCGTTAGATTGCTTCATGGGGAATTTATCGTATTCCATGATCCTCGCCGACTCCATTCGCGGTTTGCTCTCTACATTTTCGATTGCCACTACTAGAACTCGATCGCTGATTGGCGTGACGTCGCTCATCCTCCTCCCTCTTTGTTTGGTGAAGAATCTTTCATCGCTGGCGCCATTCTCTCTCTTGGGAATCATGGGGATGGCTTATACCGCGTTTGCGATCGGAATTCGTTTCTTTGGAGGGGCTTATGCCGCTGGTGGTCGCTTCCTCCCCGATGTTGGTGCCGCCTTGCAGCCGAGCTTTGGAACCACCGGAGCTTCTGGGGTGATGTCCGCCAACTCTCTCATCTTGGTCTGCATGCTTAGCACTGCTTACATCGCTCATTTCAACGCTCCGCGATTCTTACGTGAGCTTAAAGACAATACGATTCCACGGTTTGGCAAGGTAACGGGGATCTCATTCGGCTTTTGCACTGCCTTCTATGCTGCCGTCTCGGCAATGGCATTTTTGACATTTGGGGCCAATTGTGATGGGCTTATTTTGAACAACTATTCCACCAAGGACCTTTTGATTAGTGCCAGTCGGTTTGCGGTGGCGATTTCATTGATCTTTTCGTAAGTACAGATTCACTTGAGTAACAGGAGTCCTTCATCAATCGTTTCTTATATCTATTTATTTCCACTGCAGCTACCCCCTTCTATTCGTGGGAACAAGAGACGGTACTCTTGACCTGTTCAAAGTCCCAGAAGAGAAACGCTCTGCATCTCTCCTCAATCAAACTACATTTGTCCTTCTTGGCATGATTACTGCACTTGCGTGGAAGCTCACCGACCTGTCGTTTGTCTCGTCCATCAGCGGAGCTGTTTTTGGAACTGCACTCATTTTTGTGTTTCCTTCACTCATGTTCCGTGGGGCTATCAAAAACCTCGGTGACAAAGCCACTGATCAGCAAAAACAGGAAGGGAGGTTTGCCATGATTGTGAACCTTATTGGCATTATAGTTGCGGCCATCGGAACCAAAATGAGTTTGCAGGGCTCAGGTGGCCACTAAAGCAGTTAGCCCTCCTAGATAAGTATGCTATCATCCATGATAATCTTTGCATTAACCAAAAATATGTAACTGACAAAAGGTAGTCGGAAGAAGAGAGAGCAGATTGATAAGTCAGGTGGGAATTCAGGTGAAGTATCAGTATGTCGTAAACGTCGTCATTCTCCTGGATTAATGACGCCATGGATTCATAATGATTATCATTTGCACCCTCTGTGCATGTCTCTACCAAATCATGTGAATTAGTATTGAATCTTACCTCTCGGTCACAATACATGCACTTATTTCAACACTAGGGACAATTGTCCTCAAATGATCGAATTGCTTGAGGATAATGTTTCCCGTATCCTCCATCACAGTAATAACTGTTGGTGCACCTCCTCTGTTCTGCTCTCCCCACATTTGCTTTGTGTAATTTTAGATGTGCCATTTTTTCATGTCTGTCCTTCATTCCTTTGAATAACACACTAAAGATTTTTCATTATTCTGTGAGCTGATTTCATGTCATCTAGTGGAGTAATGAACCACAGAATGCTTCTGCCCTTCTTGGCTGTCTGCACTCTTTCATGGCCTCCTCATTGATAGCACTAATACCTGACTATTGTTGCTGTCAACAAATATATCATTCTTCTTTGTAAGCCAATGTGCAATCATCTCTTCTCTCATCCAAAGCAACTTCAAAGCCAAAGGCCTTCCCGATTCGTGATGTAGAGTAGAAGAGTACACCAATCAAATATGATCCTCCCTCAATTAATTGTCCTTGCTTCATTTAGCCAATAGCTGCTCCCGTTGAGACGCGTCACATCCAATATCTCTCCTTGTCTTGGCGTTGTCTTGATGGTTGCACTGCATGGGGTCTCTGACTGATATGACTCATGAGGCAATGTTTGGGACTATTCAAAATGATCAACACGTGAGCATCTGGTTTGCAACATGTTTAGAGAATTGCATGACTTGTTTTTGGATGTATTGCAAAAACGCATCGATTGACCATCTGTCGATGAGCATGACGATGTAGACAGGGATGCCAGCAAGATACACCTCCAGCATTGCTGCACCAGGTTGAAGGGAGTGTGTTTTAACTTCGTGTGGTTCGAATCCAAGATGAGCGCTTCCAACTGCCGTGCATGATTCTTGGAGAGCTGTGAGTACCAGTTTTGATGTGATTTTGTGCAGTCTGCCATTGTGCCAAACCGCGCAGACTGGTGTGTCCTGTGTTGTGCCTGGATAGGCCCAGATTTGTTTGACAAGACGTGCCCATTGCAAAACAGGGCAAAGAGTTGGGTCATCTGTCCATCCGTGAATCACTGTGTCAAACTTACTGTCACTTTTCTGCATCTTGAAAGTGTTTGCAACACTGTTAGCTAATACTTCCAAATTTTCTGAAGGTGCCAAAATCAAAATGAGATGCCCATCCTTGAAGAAGCTGAGATTTCTCATGCAGAGAAGCTTCGTATGTCATTATTCTGTCTTTGGTGCAATTGAGTACTCACAGGAACGGCAAGCAAAGAAAGCTGCTCCAATAGTTAGCTGCACCAATGCTGAATCTAGCTCTGTCCCATGTTGTTTTGCTAGTTTGTCAAGCTCGGTGAATGGAAGGGCCTTTTGTTGTTAAGGCTCTGCACTGTCTTGATAGAAGGATGCTAGTGCTAGCTCATGGTCCTTGTCATTTGTGGAGTTCTGTCTCCTCGCTGTCCAGAAGGCCTGAACCACAAGTGATATGGCATCTCTGACTGTGTCTTCAACCAGTGTGTCAGGCCTGACAGCCATTGCAAATGCTCCAAGCATGATGATTTGTTTGTGTCTTGCAAGTGAGTCCATGAAAAAGTCTCTGCATCTAACAGACTTGCAATATTCTGTCCATCTTTGTGTTCCTCCCATAACTGCACGGTCATGGGAAATTGCTGCAGCCATGACAAGAGAGAGTGTCCGTGATATTGTTCTGCTTCCCTTTGAACCACTGACTGTATCCCTTCACCTCTGCGTTCATAAATATATGGCATATTTTCTTGCTGCGTTGACACATATTCGTGCTTGGATGGGGTCGGCACCAGCCTCATTGAAGTTCAATTTTTGCATCTAGCCTTCGACCGTTGTGCAGTCAGTCATCAATAATATGCAGTCTCCCGGACTGAGGCATCCGTTGATGATGTCGATCCATGGCATAATTATTGCCGCAAGGAATTCCAACAAATTATTCAACACACGGAAGAGCAGGTCGTTGGTAATTTGGAAGTGCCATGCAAAACCCTGATTGCTGTAGCTGCCCAGGCCATGGGGGCATGAGTCAAAATTACCAACACCAGGCATCAATGGACTCGTCTGTTTCAAAGGATCAGCAATTTTCATCCCAGGACCAGTTTTGAGAAACAAAATTCTATCCTCAAATAAAACAAATCCATTTGAACTGATCCCGATCATCTCAGCAGTGGCAAGCAGCAAGCGGCAAGGGCCCAATCTGTGTCCTTGCTAGAATCTCTAGTGAGTTAAAAATTGAAATTTACCATCCTATATTAACTATCCCTACCTGCTACACAATAAAAAACATCTAGCAATAAAATATTGTAATGAAAGCTGTGCATGCAGCAAGTGTGTCAGGATAATAATGGAGCCAAACACATGTGCCAAAACATTGCAAATGGGGACATGTATCCATCAGCACCATGCTGTTACCACCACACTTGTTGGTCCAGATTTGGGAATTCAAATGAAATATTGGGTCACTGCTTGGCACTGAATGAAGCCCTTAAACAGTGGTTGAGGCTCCAAACCAACATGGAATGGTACCCACATCCACTCCAAACATATGCAAACTGTTTGACAGCTTTCATATGCTGTGGATGGGATATGGGTCCATCATCATGCCGTTACCATCACACGTGCAGGTCAAGGATTTCAAAAATAAGCTGAAATCCTGGGTCATTGCTTGGCACTGAATGAAACCCTTTTGCAGTGGTTGAGGCTCCAAATCCACATGGAATTGTCACACTACTAGTTGGTCCAGATTTGGGAAATCAGCTGAAATATTGGGTCACTGCTTAGCGCCAAAGGAAGCCCTTGTGCAGTGGTTCAAGCTCCAAACCCACATGGAATGGGTCCAACATATGCAAGCTGTTGGACAACCTTAATATACTGTGGATGGGGATATGGATCCATCATCATGCCGGTACCACCACATTTTCAGTCCAAAGTTGTGAAGTCCTCACTGCTTGGCGCGGAATGAAGCCCTTGTGCAGTGGTTCAGGCTCCAAACCCACATGAAGTGGTGGTTCCCACATCCACTCTAAACATATGCAAGCTGTTGGAAAACTTTCATATGCTGTGGGAGGGGATATGGATCCATCATCATGCTGTTACCAGTACCACCACATTGTTGGTTCAGATTTGGGAAATCAGCTCAAATCCTGGGCCTGGGTCACTGCTTGGAGCAAAATGAAGCCCTTGTGCAGTGGTTCAGGTTCAAGCTCCAAACCACATGGAATGGTTCCCACATCCACTTCAAACATATGCAAGCTGTTTCACAACCTTCATATGCTGTGGAGGGGATATGGATCCATCATTATGCTGTTACAATTGTTACCACCACATTGCCGGTCCAGATTTGGGAAATCAGCCGAAACCTTATGTCAGAGCTTGGTGCCAAATGAAGCTCTTGTGCATTGCTTGGCTGTGCATTCCCTTCCCCTGTTCCTTTTTTCTGAGACCCCCCTGAAAGGGAAGGGAATCTCTTTTTGGGGAATCCCCAGTAATTCCTTAGGAACCATGTTCCCCCTTCCCCTTTTTGAAA
>JALLAZ010000508.1:0-17035 GCA_036939755.1 Stephanodiscus triporus | reverse complement strand
TGCTAGGGGACGCCCAACGCCTAAATTACTAGATAAATCGTCCAGATTATAACACAGCCCAGATTGTCATCGTCGCAACCTCACCACAGACCTCCCGAATCATACTACTCATCATTGCGTGGATCGAATGATAATGATATAATGTCGATGCCAGGGTGTCCAAGCGAGGCCGCCGCTGAACAGCAGAGCGCGACGCAATCGCCAGACAATCCCGACCAACACATGAGTCAATACATCACGCCCCACGGCTCGCCGCTGTCCGCTGTGCAATACGCGCAGCAAACGAATCATCGGGCCCAGAACCTGCAGCAGGTCCCGCAGCAGCCTCTGTTTCAGGACCAGGCCGATAGGCAGCAACAGCAACAGCACGGCCAGGTCGGGTTGATCAACGGCGCTGGTGGTCCGCCGCATAATGACCGCCTCGCCCAACAGCAGCACGCCGCGATGCAGCAACAACGAACGATGATGCAACAGCACCACCAGCGACCGCATCATCAGGCGCACGATCGGCAACAACTCCAGCAGCCCATGGCGATGCTGCAGACGCCGATTCTGTATCCGAGCTCGAGCTCGAGCGCCGCGGGGAATAATTCGCCTGTGGCGGTCAAGAAGGGGCGGTTTCGCGTCGTCAAGGGAACGACGGCGAACGAGTCGACGACGACGACGACGGCGGCGGCTGCGATTACGGCGACGGCGACGGCGACGACGACGACGACGAGCGACAATCAATCCGCCTCGTCGCCTTCGAATACTAATAACGACGCCGACGCGGATGCGCTGCCGCAGCAGCCGGTCTCGACCGTCAAGAGGGGACGGTTCGTGGTGAAGAAGGCCGCCGTATTACCCCCACCGTCGTCGTCCTCGGATCGGGACGACGTCGAGAAGTCTCCCACCGCCGCCGGCGGGGAGAATGAATCGCCCGGAACGATGGCGGCTGCGAGGGGGGGGAAGGATAGGACGACCCCGGCCGCCGCGGCCGTCGTCGTCGTCGCGCCTTCGTCGTCGCACCCACCTTCGACGACGACGGCGCCACAGACCAAGCCGTCGTCGGACGCCAGCCACCAGCAACAACAACACCAACAGCCCTGCACGAAACAGAAGGGTCGATTCCTCGTGAAGACGGGTGGCGGCGCCGGAAATTCGCCGGCGACGGACGTTACGATATCAGCCGCCGTCGTCGTCGCGGGAGCGGTAGGGGCCGCGCCCGCCGCGGATGCGACTGCGCGTCTTCCGCCCAAGGCGGCCGACATGGTCCCGTTGCAACAGCATCAGCATCAGCAGCAGCATGCCGGCGGGATAACGGCCGTCGTCGCGGAGGACGACGCGGACAATTCGAAAGGCGGGAACGCCGCCTCGGGCGACGTCAAGAAGAGGGGAAGATTCGTGGTGAAGACCGGCGGGATGACGACGACAACTTCGAACTCGCCAGCCGGGGGGGCGGGGACGGCGAGTGCCGTTTCGTCGGCAAACGACGGCGCGGCGGCCCGCGTCGTCCACGGCGGCGCGTATCATCATCAGCAGCAGCAGCAACGACTGCCGAACAATAACGTCGTCGTCGGCGGCGTTCCAGTCCCCCCCCCCGCGGGTCCGCCATCGACCTCGGCGGGCGACGCGAACGCCCATGCCGCGATCGCATCGTCGAACGCGACGCCAGCCCCGACGACGACAACGGCTGCGCAGAATATGCAACAACAGCATCACCACCACGTTCAGCAGGTTCCCCAAGTTTCGATCCCGTCGGTCCCGAGTGCGGCATCGAGCGCAGGATCCGCATCCAGCGTTGGATCTCAACAACACCAGCAGCCGCCGTCGCACCTCACGTCCAGCGGCGCCGATGCGCATCCGTACCCTCCCCTGGCACACCGACGCGCCTTGACGGAGGTAAGGACCTTCGATGGCGTTCCGCCCAAGGCCGCCAGCGGGGCGAGTCATCCCTCGGCCGGGAGTTCGGCGGTATGGTTGGGCGGGACCAGGGGGAAGAACGGGCGCATGATCGGCGGGGGAGGGGTCGGTAAGCTCCTTCATTACCTGGACACGATGCGGACGGAGGTCGTCGAGGCCGATCGTTGCATATCGTCGCTCCAATCCGACAATCGCTTTTTGGTGAGTCGACCGGGCGTGTTCCCATCGAAAATGCGCGCGGATCCCCTGCTAATCCGACCGAGCTCTGCCCCTTTCTTCATATTCAGAGAGATAAAAACAAGGAGCTCGAGGCCAAGAACAAAGAACTGGAGCGACGGCTCGTGGAGGAGAAACGTCTGCGCCAAAAGGCCGATGCCAAATACGAATCCCTTCTCCAGCTTGGGTTCGGGGCGCATCAAGAAATCGAACCAGCGCCATCGGCGGACGGCAGTACTTCGAAGGACCATTGCAGAGCCGCCCAACCCGTTCACGACAATGCTTCGGAGGAAAGGCAAAATAGTTGTCGGAGTGCTGGCCTCGAAGAGGTGCAATCGACATCGTCGGATGCAATCAAGGATAATCAGAGGCAACATCAATATCCGATGCAAACCGGGCAGTCGCAGCCTCCCATAACGCTATCCCGACAAAACAGCTTCGACGCGCGATCACAAGCAGTCGCTGTGCCTCAATCTACGACAGGACCGAGCTCCGCGACGAAGCAGTTTGATCCACTCGGCGCGGCCATACCTATATCTCAAAGCAGTAGCTCCGCCGCCCAAACCGGCGTCACGAATGCAAAAACTAAAACGAATCCTTTCGACCCCCTCGGAACTCCGGGCGATATCGATCCTGTTCGGGTGCTCAATGGCGCTCCGCAAGTAACGCCGGGGGCACTCAATATCGTGCCGCTAATTCCCGATACTGCATCGGATACCCCGCACCAGCCAAACGCCGACCACGCGAAATACGCGACGAATCATGCCAACGCGAGGACAAATCATTTCGACCCGCTCGGCACTCCGGAGCGTCTGGGATCATGTCCAAAGGCGAACGACGCGTTTCCCGCTGTTATGTTAAATGCATTGCCCCAAATTCCGGACAGTTCCACGCACACTCCAACGAGGGAAAAGGAAGATCCGTTCGACGAAATCGTGCGAATGTCGCACAGTCAGCTGTCAGACTACGACTAGATGTGGGTAGATACGAATGCGCGAGAGGCTCTCATCTGTAGACCATCTAAATCGATTTAATGATTTTACCGTTACTCAGACCGAAAACACGCCCCCCCCCCCCACCACTATTCCATCCATGCATCCTTCTTGTTCTTTGCCTTCTCCCTCTTGTTCTGGCCGTCGATCGCCCTCTGGATCTCTTCCTCGCTGAGTCCGGCCATCTTTTCTCTCAACAACGCATTTTCTAGTGGGTGTGTAACGGGGAAAGACATGAGTACTAGTCCAACAAACAATGCGTCATCATTAATTAAAGTGCTCTCACCTCTGGTCCTCGACAGTCCCTCCCTGAGACTGCCGACATTCTTTTGGAATTCGTCCACGCCCAGGCCCGATCCCTCGCGATCGTCGTCCCAGGATGCGCTCAACAGAGAGTAGGTGATGCCCTTTTTATTTTTTTAACAATAACGCGAGCGAAATAAAAATATATTCCCATGTATAGTTAGGCGAAGGGAGTGCCACCGAAGAAAAAACAAACAAACGAAAATCCAACACAAGCCAATCCCCCCCCCCCCCCCCCCCCCCCCCCCCCCCCCCCCCCCCCCACACACACACACGCATCGCGAACAATAACGAACACGCACCAGCAGTCCGATCGCCAAGAATACGAACGAGGTGGTCGCGACGATGGCCGGCTGGAATTCCACGTCCTTGTACGTCGCCAAGTACCAGAACCCCACGAAGCTCGCGAGGCTCCCGAAGAGCGGCACGCCCACGAAGGGGAGCATCCTCCTCCCCATGCGCCTCGCCACGCGCTCGGGTATGACGGCCGCGCCCGCGTCCTCGGCGAGGAGGGCGTCGGCCTCCATCAGATCGCGAAGCCTCCGCAGCTCGGCGTCGCGACGTTCGGCGTCGCGCGATCGGAGCCGACGGAGCAGCTCGGAGCCGGCGCTCTCCTCGCCCCCCTCCCCCTCCCCCTCCTCCCCCTCGCCCGCGGATGGGGGGGGGGAGGGGGAGGCGACGAGTGATACGGGAGTTTCGACGGCGGACGATTTCTGCTTCGACGACGACGACGACGGCGGCGTCGTCGTCGTCGTCGTCGTCTTCGGCCTCCGGTCGCCGAATCCCTCCCCGGCGTAGAGGTGCGACCGTCGCCGTCGGGCGATTGGCGAGAGACGCGAGGGTGCGGCGGTGAAAGCGCTGGCCACCAGTGGCAAGGGACCGCCCGCGCCGCCCTGGGTTGCCAGGATGGTCGCCAAGGCGGCGGCTATTCGAGCTGTCGCCGCCACCATCTCTCACTTGGATCGGATATTCAAGTTGCGAGATTGTTGGAATGAATGTACGTGAACGTAGGAACGTAGGAACTAAGTACTTCTATCGTACGTTAACCTACCGTAAAAGCCGGGGTTTAAGAACCAGCTAATGTTTTCCGATGCGACAGCTAAATTGATCGGAAGCTCTTGTTCCCCATATCGTAAAAAGTTCAGATTGAGGGCTGTGTTAATCCTTATTAGAAGACCAGCATACCGTTGGATTCGTCTTGTTACGCTGAATCGTATTGGTGTGGCCCCCATTTTCTTAAAACGATCGCAACAACCTCGAATTTGAAATTAACTATTTTGCTAATTATGATAGATTTAGTGTCTGGTTCTTAAACCCCGGTGGTTCTTAAACCCCGGCTTTTACGGTAGGTCCAGTCGCAAGACTAGTCTATTAAGTCAAAATGACCGCCAGCTCACGCTCTACCATACACGCTGGTAAACTTTGTTGGGCCGAGCTATGGTATTTAGTTCTATGCATTTTTCTGCCAGCTCACAAAACGGGGTCACAATCCTCTTCGAAATTGCGTATTATTATGACACAAAAAGACTGCAGCGCTACTACTACAAAGCCGCCTTACCCTCTCAAGGAGCTCATGACCAAAGTCTTGCAGGTCGCTGATGGACGTAACATGGAGAGTTTAGGTCGAAATCCCGACGGCGGGGTTCCACCGCTAGTGGATGGCGCAAATGACATTGACGGTCGTGGAAATATTAGACGATGTAGTGCGGTGACCTTGCCAAGGCATCCATATCCTTGCCTTCGTTCTGATGACGGTGGCAGACAAAACGGGGTCTTTACAAAACGACGTCTTAGATCACAATCGCCGTCTTCTATCACTATTTCCCCATGCATGGGCCGTCGAATATCTGTCGAGAGCGATATTTCCATGGATTCCTTACTTTTCGAGACGCCTTCAAGTCAAGCCAGTCGTCTCGCCGACGAGCGTCGAATATCCGTCGAGCGTCGAATATCCGTCGAGAGCGATATCTCCCTGGAATCCTTCCTCACCGAGACGCCGACACGTCAAGCCAGTCCACTCACCGTCGAGGAGGATGGATTGTCTTTGGAGTCATGCTCAGCTCTCTTAGAAGCTATGGCAATGCCTTTTACCCACGACCCTCACAACGCCCACAATGCCGCCCTCGCCAAGAGGAGGCTAACAGAAGACGCTCTCCTGTCATCGGCTGCGTCTTGTCCCAACCTTTTTTTCGAATCGAGCCAAAATTCATCCAAGTCTTGCTCCGCCCTCAGTGTCAAATTGCAAACAGATTCCAAGCTCAAAGTGCGTAAGAAACATCAGCCGCAACATCGCTGTCCTTCCATAAATGGGTCGGTCACGAGCATCATCAAGGCGCCACGGTACTCTGGGAGTGCTACTTTAAGCAGCCAAGCTACAGATAGGAGAAACTACTTGCAGCATGCTCTGCGAAGGAGATCATGCACCCAAATGATGCCGAGTGAGATACATGAGAAAACTCTCCAGCGCATGGAAGACTTACTTAAATCGTCCATACATTTGAGTGACAGCGAATCTGTCGGCTCCGAATCCATGTCCAATATGACTGATACCAAGAGATGGATTCCCTCTGGGGTGATTTTCAACACAAGTGTAGAGGTGTATTTGTTTGAGAAATGATGCATGACAATTCCCTATGATCATTTTGGTTTTTGTGGAATATCAAGGAAGGTTCAGACTCTAAGATTAATTGATGTATTTTGGAAATTATACGAGATTGTATTATTTAACTCTTCTCTATGCCCTACAATAAAGAATCTACACAGATCAAGAGCTTGCACATCACAATGAGAATACAGAGACTTGTACGAACAGTTTTATCTTCATCTCGCTCGTTGTGAGATGAAAAATGAAGCAATCAAGTGCTGCCTAAGACGCGCAGAGCTACATCTATCGTCAGTTCAAAAGAACTTGCAAGAGGGATTCTCTGTATCGAAAGACATTTTGTTGATGAAAAAGTGGAGAAATGTTAAATCTCTGTCGTTAAATGAAATGCTTTGCTATTTATTCTCGACAATTTTTGGTGCACATTATCACACTCCCCTCGCAATCTTTTTTCTCGGAGGTCGATGATAATTAGAGAGCGGTGCGTTTTCTTGACTAGACAAATTCCTCGAGGGCAGTCTGATAATTCTCGATGGGATGCAAGGAGAATACATGTTGAGCGACTGAGTTATCATTATCGGCGGCGTGGTAGGGAGTGCTCTCTACACATACAGTATTATTTATTCCTACTTACTCATGCGACGGACGTAAAAAGCAGACGAGGCAGGCGGGTCCGATTATTACTACCATACCTACGCAGGCATGAGCGCGACGGAGGTCAGCGTCGGCCAAGGCCACGACTGCGGCTCGACCTTCAGGAGCACCATCGAAGATTATGACGCCGTCGACGGGGGAGCCGCGTCGACGGTCCGCCCCCGAAGACGTCGCCCCTTCCCCGGGGGGATGTTCCTCTTCGCGGACGTCGACGACCCCCCCGTCGAGGCCACCGGCCTCGCTCTATGCTCGATCGCGCGCGGCGCCGCGTCGATGAGCACGATATTCCTCGGCCCGGCGCTCCTACGCCTGGCCAACGAGGCGGCGTCGGCGGGGGGGTCGGACTGCGGCGACGACTGTCGTATATACGGCATGAGGCCGACTTCGCTCCTCGCCAACATCGGCGTCTTCGGCGGACTACTGTCGAGCGCCCTCACGCCCCTCTTCGGCGCGATCGTCGACCACACCCCGCGTCGTCTCGACGTCGGACGCGTCTCGGCGATGATCCTGACGGTCGTCAAGGGCGTCGAGGCGTTCGTCGGCCGCTCGACGTGGCTGATCGTGTCGGCGCTGCAGGTCGCGAATGTCGCGGTCTACAACGCCTTCCTCGTCGCGACGTACGCGTACATTGCAGAGCTATCGCGCCGGCCCGACGAGCAGACGGCGTACAATTCGCGATTTCAGCTGGTGTACTACGCCTCCATGCTCGCGTTCCTCGTTTCGGTCATGACGACGTCGACGTGCCTGGGCGTAGACGACGTAGGCACGGCGCGCGTCTCTCAGGTCCTGGCATTCGCGGCGTGCGGACCCGCGTTCTACGCGTCGTGGGGATGGCTCTTCCGTCCCCGTCCCGCGCTGAGCGTGGTCCCGCCCGGCAGATCCCTCGCGAGGTCCGGATACGCGAAGCTCTCGACCACGATCTCGCGGATGCGGCACGACGACCGCCGTCGCGCGGTGAGGCTCTTCCTCCTGTCGGCGTCGTCGTCGGAGGCGGCGACGTCGGCCCTCGCCACGATATCGACAACGTACATGTCCCACGTCCTCGAGATGGACGCCAAGCAGATCGGCGTGGCGTTCCTGTGCGTGTTCGTTGCCGGCATCCCCGGTAGCTGGCTTGGCGGGATCGTTGGGGCGAGGCTCGACCCGCTCAGGAGCGCCATGCTCTGCCTAGCAGTCTTCGTCGCGAATACCACCGTGGCTGCTTTTTTTCTTCGCGATCCTGAGGATCGGGGAGCCATGTACGCTTTCGCCGCCGTCTGGGGGGTTTGCCTCGCGTGGCTGCACCCGGCCCACGCCAGCCTGTATTGCACGATCACACCTTGGGGTCAGGAGGGCGAGGTAAATTTCTCTCACCGCGTCAGACGGAGGGAAGAAAAGCAATCGAAGATCGTTTCGAGGAGGATGTTTTTCGTGGCCTCGCTTCGAATGTTATTCTAATCCCCCCGTCTCGCACGCCCGTCCCTCGCCTCAGTTGATGGGCATTTACATCTTTTCGGGATCGGTCCTGGCGTGGCTGCCGCCATTGCTCTTCTCGTTGTTGAACGAGATCGGTGCCAGCATGACGATCGGCCTGGCCTCGTTGAATTTATTCTTCGCCGGGGGGTTCGTCCTCCTGCTGATGATTGGGGATTACGACGAGGCTGTGGCTCTCGCGCAGAACGAGGACGGAGTTCGGACGACGAGTCAAGGTTTTCTCGACGATGCGGTCGTTATAAACATACCGGTTTTTACTTGATCAATATTCTAGGTTCGTTCACTGCAAACTTCAACTTACTCGACTCTTTCTCATGTAAGTAAGGTGTTCAGAGAAATCGCACAAACTAATCATATAACAATGAGAATGGACTATCCCTACGATGTTCATACACAAAGAAGATGAATGTGTAGCGATGACTCTACTTCTTACTCATAGTAGCTTATTAAAGACTTTGTCACAGCCGGCGTCCATCAGCTCTTTCTTCACACTCTTAATGATTTCTAGAAAACCTCGGCCGTACGTGTCACTGGGTTCTATAGCCATACCCTCTCCCCACTCATTCCAAGCGTTGATAGCCACGAACTGGTCATCTGTTCGACGCTGACAACAAGCGCTGTAATGGAGTGCCGTGTGAAGATTGGTTCGAAAGCGTGATAGTATTCGATCTGGGGTATCAGCTCCATATACGGTGGCGTCATTAAACTTTCGACGGGGAGTATTATCAAATGATGTAATGATGCCTGTCACCTCCTGAAGCGTATCTGGTGCAGCTACTTCTCGCAGCTGGCCAATTCGACACCACTGAGGGATTTTAAATGTGCTTGTGAGCCATTTAAGTGGGTATGGATACGTCATACTTTGGTTGAAGATCTCCATTGGAAACAAATCTAAAGTCTGTGTCAATTTCTTCATTCTATTCATCAGATGCTCTTGATCAGCCGTCATGGTTCCGTTGTTCTCCGACTCGTGAAAAACAAAAATTTCATCTGGAGCGGCACTGCGTCCTACAATCCAATAAATACCATCAAACCCATCTTTTACTGCCAACCTTCTTAAATCTTTTATGATTGGATTAGCTCGCTCATCGTAAAAATACAACAACATAACAGGCTGATTTCGGATACGAATGTAGTTGTCATGATGAAAAAACCTTGATAGCCACTCATAGTGTGTTTCAATTTCTTCTTGAGAGGGATCAAAGTATTGCTCTTGCAGTGTTTTAGGCGGACATCGAACTCGTTCTTGCCGCCCATTTTTTTTTTGAAAGCAAGGTTTGGTAGGAGCAGTTTGATTGACCGCGTTTCCCATCCAAAGATTGACCCATTTCACTGTGCACCAGTTGAAGAAAAAAGGGATATTAGGATGCCCATCTTCTAACATGTTAATCAAAGGCGTCGCCAGACTAGGTCCTGGATTCGTCCTATCATAAAACCAATAGTGATGAAAAATGAACCCGTCGATCCCGTATTGTTTAGCGAGCTCTCCTTGCAGTTTACGGGGTTCCGTATTCGACAAGTCGTAGTAGCCAAGTTCGGTAGGGCGGGGGATTTCAAAGCCAGCATTGTTTAATCTGGGCGATGCCATTAACGATACCCAGTCCGTGAAATTATTACCCCAGTGCTTGTCATTGATGGGATCTCGGTGGTATTGCGGAAAATAGAGGGCTAGAATTCGAGGCATAAGGTCGTGCTTTAGTACGCTACTGCTCGCGGAAGGAAGGGGCACTGATAATTTGTTGGTTTTTCTTATCAGACCACGTTCCTCCGCGACTCCTACTTCTACCCCTATCTTTGTTCGTGCGGTGTATGGCATATCCTCCAATTCGCCTCCTTGGTCAAAAATTGTAATTTCCGCAGTCTTGTGAACACGATACAGCACGACCATCATAAAACCCACCAGCGCAGGTATCAACCACCCCAACTTCATGGGGATAATACAACGTGGATGCAAGCGGAGGGAGATGGAGGAGGCGCGAAGCCGATCCGGAAGCACCTGTTTAGCGGATGAAAACTTTATGGTGTAGTCTGTCGTTTGTTTTTGTTATTGTACGATTATGGGTTATGGGGATGTAGAGAGTAGAGTAGAAGATAAATATGTTCATAGTATGGTACTTACAACGATCCACCTGTCAGCTTCATCGGCACTGTTTGGAGGCGCCGCAACTAATGGCGTTATGCCGTCACGGACGGTAAGCATCTTTGGCCCTTCGGAGTCATCGTCATTAAACAGCGATCTGTTTTCCAACCCACCCCCCAACAAACGGCCGCGAACAAGCACTGGTAAAGCACCATCACCATCACTTGATAGTATAGAATCCCTCAAACGAAAAGGAAAAGCGGGGGTAGGAGAAGAGTCGCCAGAGGAAACAATTTGCCGAAGGCGCCGAATATCCTGAAATACTCGGTCAGTTGACTATCTCCACCACAGACTATAATTGTGGTGGTAGTTTCAAAGACTCCGATGAATTGTGTGCCGATGTTCGCGGTCTCATCAAACGTAATGGCCTCGTGATCATTCGAGGCGCGCTGTCGGAACAAGAAGTTTCTAACATATCGAACCTAGCCGATGCCAACCAGCGGCGCATTTGTCAGGCGCTTGATGTAAAGAAGATTCCGTAAGATTCACATGTCAACGACAGCGAAACAATTTGCTTTGAGGAGGTGGCGGTACGCTGTCGTGGGAGGATGGATATACGATATTATGGTGATGATTGTGAGAATAATAACAAAAAAAACAGCAGTTACAACAACGAACAGCAGCAGCGATTGCCACCTCTTCCTCTGATTGACAATCTTGCCTCATCGGTACTCCATGGAGCAGAAGCGCCCAATCTCGTCTATGCCGGATGGATATTTAGTTTCCCGGGCTCAGCCGATCAGCCCTGGCACCAAGATGGGAGTCCTCTATTTGACAAAGGGACGGAGTCTTTGCCCAGTTACGCCCTGAACGTCTTTTGTGGTCTTCATCAAGAGAATCTGTTAGAATTGGGACCCACTGAATTCATCGTTGGATCGCACTGCATGGAGCCCGATGGCGCAATGAACAAAATTGTGTCCGCTGTCTAGGCAATTTTGGGAAGAGGTGATATCTTATTGTATGATTACCTTATCTGCCACAGGGTGCGTTAAACATACCTCTTGCTGCTAGCCTGAATTGAGGGAGTAGGATTGCTGATGTGTGCATTACTGGGAAAGTGATTGCTCACATGAAGGAGGGGAGCGACAGTATATTTACTTTTGCTAAACCTCACATTTTCATCTTGTTCGCGTTTCATCTCTCCCATCTGCATCGCGATTGCACCCTCACACCACTCGATCATACTTTTAAGGGCACTGCCAACCTTTCACCAACTCAGGAGGAGCTTGACAAAAATATTTCATCTTGCAGCGGCATTCGCAAAGTTCTCTATCTAATGTATGCAAGACCGTGGTTTCGCGAGCATTTGAATTTTGGCAAGACGAGCCTTTTTCAATAAGATTCTTTGGGTCAGAATAACTTCTGGGACCAAAGAAGCCTTCCATCTCATGACTCAACATAAATTACCTCATTTCATCTGTGCTTCCAGGTGACCAACTGCTCCTATCAAAGATACTAAAGTCGATACTATGTTAACGCAGAGAGTGCAAATTGTAGAGTCATTAGACTCTTTATAAATTCATCAACTATCTTAACACATGAACTATTTACACCTCCAACTCCCGCTAAATCCATGGGGGCTAGAACTAGTGAAAATAAGATTCGTTGGCGAAGCAGCAAGAGCGCGTCCAAGACTTTTTACTGCTCGGGGAAGAGAATCTCCCTGATGCTCGGCATCAACTCATGGTAAACCAACGCCAATCTCGAGCTCATGGTATTATCGCAAACAATCTTCTCGTTCAACGCAGTCAATTTCACCCCCCCGTTTGAGCGCTCCGGCAAATCCTTAGTACGGTCTCCATTAACCACTACTTTTGGCGTCAACTTTACGCCCGACTCCTTCTCCATGGCGGTGACATACTCCTTCACAGCAGCGGGGAGGACCTTCGTCACGATCGCGACGTCCTCCTTGCGACAGAACACCACCACCTCCAACTCCTCGATCTTGATCAATCCCTGCACTATGAGCTTTTGGAGCAACGCCGGGTAGTTGCTACCGTCCGCGACGACCTTGCACTTGCTGCTCGCCTCCTTCATCAGCGACGTGAGGAGGTCGTCGCGCAACGCCATCTTCTTCTGGCGGCACTGCCCCACCTCGGCCGAGCGGGCTATGCGGGCCTGGATTTCGCGATCCTTCTCCTTCTTCAAAAATTCGTCCTGAACGGCAAGCTTGGCCTCGTGGACGAGGGTCTGCTTTTCGAGGTTGAAGTCGTGCTCGGTCTAGAGTGAGGGGCGGTGGGGGGTGGGAGTGTTGGGTCGGTTGAGAACAAAACAGATTTGGAAAGGTAGGATCCAGAGGCATTTCAGGTCATCATTCTAAATCCTCATTTACGGCGCTACAACAATGAACCCGTCTTTGACGGAGAGGAGAAATGATTCCAGCAAGGTGTGCTCCGCCTTATGGTATTTTCGCAACACGTCGGGATGACCACGAAAAATGCCAAACTAGTCGGCCCCGCCCCTTAAAGTCCGCCATACGCGCCCAAAAAACTCACCTTAACGCGAATTTCATTAGCCTTCTCGTGGGCCTCCTGAAGGATGAAATTCACCATCTGCCGGATCTGATCGGATGCCATGATTGCTGTTTTACTTTTTTTATTGCTACTGTGTTGTTTAGGGACCCTCCTTGTCTTTTGGGGGAAAGTTGCGGAAGCTCAGGATCGCCTTGATCGAGAGGGTAGCCGTTGAGGGTAAACGCGCCGGCGAGCCCCGAAAGTTTCGGCGTTTCCTGTCTTTCCTGTCACAACAACCGTATGGTATCTACTTACGTGTATCGTTTAGGCGACCGCCAACCCCATATTATGGCGGTACTATGGTAGGTGCCACAAAACAGGTGAGGTATCTACCATATCGGTTGTTGAGCCCCCCAGACTGAATTCAGTCGAACCGACTGAATTCAGTCGGTCCTTCTCGCTGATGATTTGGAATGATCCGCTGGGGCTCTGTGGTCGGCCAGGAAGCCTCTGGTAGATCATGGCTTCTAGTTGCCCCGATTATGTGGCCTCGCGAGCGGACCAATGTTATCACTGCCAATTTGGCATCGCGCCGACGTACTATGGCTTTTTTTTCTCATGGTGGAGCGGTGTTTTTAGGCAAAAAAACTGCTCTTCGCCAAAATTCTACATAGGAATAATACTAGCTTATCGTAGAAATATGTGTTCCCCCACAAAACCATAAATTCTGACACCAACGATGGCACGAGGTAGCACCCTCCGTCTTGGCGAGGGTGCCAGGTGCTCTGTTCTCGTCAAGAACCTGCGCCCTACGAGGGAAGTCACTCAGCGCATCGTCAACCCTTCTCCGCGTCAGCGCGTGACTGATTTGACAGCGGTCAGGCGCGGAATTATTACTCGCGGCGCCTCGACGTACGAGACGATTTTTTTCACAAGTCCCCTCTTCCCCAACCTCGAGTTACACGCAGCAAAGAAGTTTACTGTTGTAACGCAAGAGGGACACGGCGATCGCATCTGGAGCACGCCATTGCAGGCAGATGGCACTCCTGCTCCAGCCGTCACGGATGATGGAGGACGAGAAATCACCATCAACGCGAACGATCGCACGGATGACATCGCGCGCATCCGTGCAGAAGGCTTTGAAGTCGACGACGACAACGAGGCTCTCCCTGAGAATGTTCCCGTCGCGGGCGCCCCCCCAGTCGAAGTTAACGAAGATGGGCTTTATCGAGGCCAATCATGGGGGTGGGATGGCATTGACAAGCGGGCCGTAGCGGGGGGGGGATACGAAGAACCATCGTTCAACAACAGCTGGTCACCCCAGAACAAGACCTACCTTCAAATCTTAACCAAATTCCTTCCCTTCGCGTGGCTTGAGACCGTTCTGTTGGTGCTGACGAGCGCGGCACTTGAAAAGGAAAATTCGGCGCCACTCACACTCGGTGAGCTCATGCGATACGTCGGGATGCGTTTCCTGATGTCGACGCTTCAGGGGTGGTCGGTGGACGAGTATTGGAACTACGACCACGTGCAGAGACCGCAGGAGGAGGGCCCCTGCCCATACAACTTTAAAGGGTACATGGGTAAGAAGCGATTTCATTTGATTACGAAGTGTCTCACCTTCACAGACGCCACCCCTCCGCCTTATCGCGACAAGTTCTGGCAGGTCAGGCAGATGATCAGGGCGTGGAACGAGAACATGGCCAATATCTTCGTCGCCGCATGGGTGTTGTGTCTGGACGAGAGCATGTCCATTTGGCACAACAAGTGGACATGCCCTGGATGGATTTTTTGTCCCCGCAAGCCGCACCCCTTTGGTAATGAATACCACACGGCGTGTTGCGGCCTCTGCAATATCCTCTTCTCCATCGAGATCGTCGAAGGAAAGGATGCACCTCCGGAGGTCGACGTGCCGTACTCTCCACATGGCAAGACAGTGGGATTGCTACTGCGGATGTTGAAGTCATACTTCCACATGGGGAAGTATGTTGTATTGGACTCGGGCTTCTGTGTGCTGAAGGGGATCATTAAGTTACGAGAGATGGGGTTGTTCGCGTGCGCGCTGATCAAAAAGCGTCAGAGCTGGCCTGTTGGTGTCCCGGGGGATGCGATGCAGGCAAGATTCGATCGGCCCGGGGTGAACGTTGGGGATGTCGACGCAATCTCCGGAACACAGGACGGTATACCTTACAATCTCTGGGGCATGAAGGAGCCCGACTACGTCATGAGAATGATGGCGACTGGGGGGCCGAACAGCGCGGACGATTCGTGTAAGACGACGAGTCGTACTTGGAAGCGTGGTCGAGACGACATGTCAACGAGCTTCCAGTATACCCGGCCATTTGACTGGCACTTCCGCTATCGGCATGCGGTGGACGACCACAATAATCTACGACATGCATTGCCATCAATCGAGGATACTTGGGTGACGAAGCGGTGGGAGTGTCGGGTCTTCAGTTTCATCTTGGCCATTTCAGAGATCAACGCGTTCCTTGCATTGAGATACTTTGTCTTTGGCAACGATACTATCAAAGGATGTCCAACTCTCTTGGTCTTTTGTCGGCGATTGGCTTGGCAGTTGATCAACAACCCTTGGATTCGGCAGGAGCCACAGGTTTCAGATGAAACGGTGCAGCCGGGTGCGATTCATCGGCTGATCCGCGCTCAAGACCATGCGAGGAAATCGTCTAGTGGAACTTTCATTTGTGATGCAAACCAGAAGTACCAGCAGCATTTCTGCTCGGGAAAATGTGGCAAGCGCATCAGAACTTATTGCGCCTGTGATTCATCGAAGTGGCTCTGCCACAACTGCCTCCCAAATCATGTCCTTGGTGATGCCGAACGAGAGGAATGAAAAGTTTCAGTCGGTCAGTCTTTCGGGAGGGGGGGTTTGGCCGATCACCACTCATTAGATGACACGGTGACCGCCCTTACAGTATTTAGATCCCCGCCATTTTTCAGCGTGAAAAAGAATTGCGCAACACACTTAGCCAATTCATCGGTATTGGTCCTATGACAATCAATACCCCGATCGGCCTGGGCCAATGTGGGGGGCGTCTTAATAACACCCTAACAAAGGGCTGTGCAAGAAGTTAGGCCCAGTAGAGACCATCATGGCGGTCTCCTCTACAACCATCTTGGCTCAGATAGCCAAATTCCTTATTATTCTCTGTACTGGTTCAGCCTCAACAAGAGCTGTGACAATGACTTTCATCTGGCTAAATGATTTGGCATGGATAAAGAAAATTTTGAGGCGCTTCTTATCGCTGGGAATTAAGCAAAGTATAAGGGGAAGACACTCTGCATTCTGGCGGATCAGTGGACATCATTCTTGGGTGGGCATCACTTCTCAGACTTGTCCCCTGACCCCCCCTCATTTGAATTTGAACGAAAGAAAATTCAAATCAACAATCAAACTGAGATTACTTATGACATCTGTATTGGCTCTCTAATTGATTGGTCACCCCTGAAGTTTGAGAAGCAGTTAAAGATGAACCGTAATCCCCATCGGATGAATTCTCTAAGAATTCAACAACAAGCTTTTGGTCGGGCCACAATCTTGCAATTGCAAACATGCCCGTAAACCTGCAGCAAAAAGAAAAAGCGAGATGGAATGTCACCAACGTAAATAGAGGCACCTGTGCAGGTCCCCTCTGCAAAAGATATTGTTCGAACAGTGGAAGAAGAACCTACTATGCAACAAATCCCAGCTGGAGATGTGAAGCAAAAAATGGGGGACAAGAGCAGAGAAGATGACTCTCTGACTCTGTACAACAGATTTATCCTCTCCTGATGGGCATTTATGGTGATGCATTCACTCCAATTGATCCTGAGATACAAGAGCTGGTACGCACATTGCTTTCCGAGATAATGCATCTACTGGATGCATCACAAGAGGGATTGAAAGTGAAAGATTTTGGTGGACACAATGTAGAATTTGTTCGGGTGCCTTGTTCGTCCAGTGATAAGTCATTCAATAACACTAAATCATGGGTTGATAAGCGCTTGAAATTAGTGGATCCCCAGCAATTCATTGACGTTGCTGTGATTGAGCATGTTAACCTCGGATTGACTATCACACCTAAGGTGCACCTCATGTTTAAACATGTTCGGTGGCAAATGGCAAATGGTCGAGATAAAAGGAAGGTTAGGTGATAAAATGGAGGATTAGATTGAGTAGCTGCATCAAGTCGGCAAGCAGCAGCAAGTGCAATATTGTACAACAAAGAATTTACAAAAACGCGCTGCTGCAAGGGTTCGGGTTGTTCACCGGGACACAACTCCGGCTGTAATAAATCAG
>JALLAZ010000507.1:0-14677 GCA_036939755.1 Stephanodiscus triporus | reverse complement strand
GAGGCTCTGTTTCGGATTTAGACTCGCTAAATTTAGACCTTTTTAGGCTAAATTTCGCTAAAAAAAGCCCGAAAACCCCCAAAATCGAATTACGGCAGCCACCCAGTGTCTGTCCCTCGCCCGCGCCCCAATTAGTTTTTTTACCTCCTGCCGGGCATCCCACTGAACTGAAAACTGCGATGTCGGCGGCCCGCTCGCTCCCCCGTCGGCGCCGCGGGGCGGCGACCGCCTCACTCGCCGGCGCCGCCGCCGCGGCCGCCGCCCTCCTCCTCCTCCTCCCCCACACTCGATGTCCGTCGTCCGCGGTACACGGCTTCCTCCTCGCGCCGCCGCCACCGCCGTCCGTCGTCGTCGTCGTCCCCCCCGTCCGACGTGCTTTCCCGTCGTGCCCCTCCCGCCGTCACGTGATCGCCGCGAAGGCGTCATCGTCGTCGTCGTCCGCCCCCGACGACGACTTGGACGACGACGACTACGTCGTCGGGTCGTCGTCGGGACTGATCGTCCCGCCTCCCCCCCCCGCGGAATACGACGACGGCGGCACGACGACGATGATGGACGTCTCCTCCGATCCTCGATTGCGACGCGTGCGCCTCTCCCGCGCCACCGGCATCGACTGGGGAACCGACCTGTCGTTCTCGTTCGTTTACGTCCGGGGGATGGAACCGTCGGGATCCGCCTACCTATCGGGATTGGTCGAGAGGGGGGATCAGGTTTGCGAATTGCGTCCCGTCGTGCAGTCGTCGTCGTCGTCGTCGTCGTTGTCGGGAGGGGGGGACGTCGATGCGGCGATCGACCTGGTCGGCGCGTCGTTCGACGCTGTCATGGGATCGTTCGCGTCGCTCGGGCGGGACGTGCGCGAGGTCGACCTCGTTTTCTTCCGGGGCACGAAGGACGAGTTGAGGGAGGCGCTCGCCGGGGGGGGGGGGGGGAAGTCGTCCCAGGTCGGTGGCGAGGGGGAGACAATAACGATCACGGTCGTTCAGAACAACGGTTCAAGGGAGGGGGGGTCGAAGACCACGACGCGCATCCTACGGGCGAAAGCTGGGTGCAACGTTCGTCAAGTCCTTACCGACAACGGCATAAACGTATACCAGAGCGTCACGCGGTGGACGAATTGCAAGGGGAAGCAATTGTGCGGCACGTGCATAGTGAACGTATCGGGGGGGGGGGAAAGTACGAATCGCAAGAGCCTCGACGAGGCGAGCACATTGAGGGAGAATCCGGACAGCTACCGACTGTCGTGCGTCACGTTCGCTTACGGGGACGTGACGGTGGAAACCTTCCCCCCCGTGAAGGCCGCGCAGTGGACGCGGTGAATCAATATCGCGATTATTTCGATATCGCGTGTGGGTGGACCCCGCCCATTCTCCCCCGACGATCGATATTTCGGCCGGTCGCTGATTACGAGCGTCGTTCTATTTGTTGCTTCCGAGCTAAGGACGGACGCCCGATGTTAGTTTTTGTAGATGGACGGTGTCGAGGTGGCGGACGAGTCCAATCTCTATAACTATTTACTCCCTCTCCGAGAGCAAAGAAAGAATGCCATTTCATACTTTTATATAGATTTTTACCTTCCTCGCTCACAGACATGACCGTGATTCTAGGTACTTGTTTTGGCTGCTATTTACTTTCATTTTCCAAAGAAGGCATTCTGTTCACGAAAAGTAAGCTTGGAGTCCTCATACAATAGGATGTCAAAATGATGATCTGATTCAATGCTTCGCAACATTTCTTGGTGTGCTTTGTTCTTTTTGTTTTGCTGCCCTGTTTTTTTCATCTTTCTGCATTCTTGATTCCATTTTTGTCGTGCGGTTCTGCATTTGGGCGTATCGCCACGAGAGAAGCCAGCCATTTGTACTACTCTTCTGAAAGTTTCCTCGGGGTCATCGCAAGACACAATGACAAATTTCGACATCAATACCTGCCTGGCAACGTCGTAGTCACCACCATTCACTCTGCGATTTTTATGATTAATCCCTGACAAATACCGAACAATCAAGTTATCATTCGATTTGGAATCTGGTATCTTTGCTATTTCCTTTGCCTTTTCGTATTGTTCCAAGTAAATATCAATAGGATCACGCAACATTATCATGAAAGCACCCTGGTTCAAATCGTCGAAAAGCTCCAGTGCGGCTTGACTGAAGTTTGGTGTAAATACTGCCATTGGTAGGTCTTGTGTTTGAGGTGGTTTCGTCGCCTCCATGGGTTGAAGTGCATACGAACCAGGTTCCTCCATTCGAAACAAGAAAGTCGGTCGAGCAGAACACAGTGACACTATGCTCATCAAATTTTCATTGTTTGCGTCTAAAAAAGGGTCCCAAAATGCTATTCGCGACGCCGAGGCTTTAACTGCAGCCAAGTCAGCATTCATCATGTTTTGCTGTACTCCTAGTATTATTTTGTCCGCAATTCCCGCGATTTTCGCGACAGTTGTCTGCAACCGATGCGCGTTATTATTCGCATCAATCGAAAACGACGACAATCCCGCCACAATAATCGCGGCAAGAAATAGTGATATTGATAGCATTTGTGTCAAGCGAGAGGATGAGCAGGCGCGCCGCGCTCGGTTGCCGTTTCTTGTTAAGGGTGTTGCCACGGACGAGCTAACCGAAATGATCTCCTCTGTATCAGATGCCGAATGGTAGCTCAACACTTTTCCGGCTGTGCAGAAAACACAATGATCCGCGTGATGAGGAATTAACAATGAACAATAAAGGGAAAAAACTAGCCGCAAGAGAAGAGTGCACCCGAACTCACTCCCTGAAACAAGAAGAGGTTCAAAGTCAACGGCGTCAGGGTCGAAGACAAGAAATTCGTCAACGCGACTATGAACGCTGGAGCCGGATGTGAATGAGTCTTCGCTGCTGGATTCACCCGCAGTTTCTTCCTGTCTGGATTGTGGGCTCGGCAACGACAACGACAATGGCGTCATGGTCGGAGTGGAATGGCGGGCAGCGGTGGTGGGGCGTATGTGGAGGGGATATTATGATGTCAAGCTGCGACCACAGCCGCCCGCCTACGTTGTACACACAGTTGGTTCCTAGGTAGGTATCGTATGTGGTTACGGTCCTAGGGTTGAGAATAGGATTCCATCATCCCCCGTCCCAGTCATGAACCCTCTCAACAGGGGACACCCACCATCGCCACTACCATACTCGCGACGAATAATTGATCATGTCATTCCTTAAACAAAAACGAAGCGTAGATGATATCTGGCCGATGTACAACAAAGCCGTTTTGGTGCGGGTAGATTTCAACGTGCGCGTACGAAACGGTGCCATCGCCAAATCGAAGGATCATAGAATACGAGCTGCCATACCGACCATTCGAAAAATCATCGATCAGGGAGGCAAGGCGATCCTGATGTCTCACATGGGACGGCCTACGGGGCATAAGTTTGCGGCCCTGAAAACATGCGAAGAACAGAAGCGACGTTACTTACAAATATGGTCCGATGAAGCCGGTGCTGGGTGTACGACGTTCTTTTCCTTGTGCAGTGGGGAAGACAAGAAGAAAATTCTCAGTTGGTCATCGGTGTCCGAATTGGCAAACGCAGTAAATGAGACGGAGGGAGCAGGCAAGACGGATTTATTTGCCTCGCTCAATGTCGAAGAGAAGAAGTCGTTGCTCAATAGATTTCAGGCGTCCGACGACCGTTATTCGAATTTCGTCTTCCCCCATTTAAGGACCTACAACGGATTTGAGGACGAGCTAACCTTGCGGCCTGTGGCCGTTCGCCTATCCGAAATATTGAACGAGAGTGGATTGTCACCAAGGGTGGATGTGAAATTCGCAGAAGACTGCCTCAACGCCGATGAAATAGTTAATACGCTAGAGCCTGGACAGGTGCTGTTATTGGAAAACGTTCGATTTTACAGCGATGAAAACTCACGCAAAGGATCAGAGCGTCGCATTATGGCTCAACGGATTGCATCTTATGGAGACTACTTCGTTTCTGACGGTGAGCATATCGTTATATCCTCCATCCTCCGCGATTTGTTTCATAGAATTTCTTGCTATCTCACCATCACTATGGATTATGTCATAGCATTTGGAACTTGTCATCGCATAAATAGTGCAACGATGGTCGACATTCCCGCTGTTCTTGGGCATGGTGGGACAGGGTACCTCCTTCAGAGTGAAATATCGGCCTATTCTAAGATACTTGGTGGTGCAGCACCCCGTCCTATTGTGGCCATTGTTGGTGGGACAAAGGTGTCTGATAAAATATTACTGTTGGAGCACATCATGAATAAAATTGATTGTCTAATCATCGGCGGGGCGTTGGCATTTACGTTTCTCAAGGCGGCCGGATATAGCATTGGTAATTCGTTCCACGAGGCCGGTCAGTCCTTCGAAGACAAATACTGCGAGGAGCAAAACATCGATGAGTTGGCGAAGAGCTTCCTCCTCACGGCAAGGTCCTGCAATGTCGAGATATTGCTGCCGTCGGATCACGTGTGTCACACGAGGTGCGAGCCGACCGATGCGGCCGTGATAACGAAGGACGCAAACGTCCCCGACGGTTACATGGCGCTAGACATCGGTCCGCAGACCGTCGCCGCGTATAAAAAGTGCATATCGAAATGCCGGACGGCAATATGGAACGGACCGATGGGCGTCTTCGAGATCCCGACCTATTCGACCGGTTCGTTCTCGATCGCCAAGGCCCTAGGAGACGCGACGCAGGCGAGGGGTCTGATGAGCATCATCGCGGGCGGCGCGAGCGGCAACGCGGCGCGGCTGTGCGGGCACTCGTGTCGGGTCTCGCATGTGTCGTCCGGGGGCGGCGCGTCGTTGGATCTGCTGGAAGGGAAGGTACTGCCCGGCATCGAGATACTAGACGATAAAGTCAATTAGAACGGGTATGATCGTTATTTTTTAGGTCGTGCCGTCCAATCGTCATTTCGAGGGGAATAGCACCCTCTCCAAGAACTCGGCCATCGACCGCATTTCGTTCGGGTGGGAGCTGTGACCCATCGGGTACGATTCGTCCGTCACGTCCACCCCGACCTCGCGCAGCCTCCCCACGCCGTGCGCCTGCTGCTCGAATAGGACCTTGTCGTCCCATCGTCCGTGTCCCCAGAAGAGCGGCGTCGACCTCGGTACGTCGTCCGCGACCGTCGCGAGGTCCTCCCCCAACGTCAGCCACCCCGACAGGCAGACGCAGCCCGCGAACGGCGCCTTGTCCCCCCCCGCCCGTCGATGGTACGCCGCCAGGAGCGCGACGGCCCCCCCCTGGGAGAATGTATTCCCATTTCTCTCTCCAGCCTCTCGACCGTCTCCTCTACCTGTCTCACCGCGGACAATATCCCGTCCCTGTCGTCCTTGGCATCTAGGCCGATGGGCCAATCGTACAGGTCGAACCAACCGGGCATCTCTTTCTCGGGGGGTCGAATAAACGGAGGTGGGATGTTTAGGCGACAAAACAAAACAAAACAAAACAAAACAAAACAAACGGACGGGCGCGGTGGGGGGGGATTCGGAATATATACCCGAGAGCTGCAACTCACTCATGCCGCCGTTGATGCTTAGGCCGATGGTGGGCGCGGGGGGGAAGACGTAGTGCACGTCCCCGAGTCGCCTGCGAATGTCCGGGAGGTCGTCCTCGAGCGAGGACCACCCGGCGGGGGTCTGCGGCGAAATAAAAGGGGGGGGGGGGGAGGGAGAAGGGATGGGGGTCAGGGTTAAGGGTCAGGGCTAGCGTCGGACGTGTGGGGAGGATGATCGACACGTTTCGCTCACGTCGCCCAATCCGTGGAGGAAAATGATGGCGGATCGTCCTTCACCGCCGCATTCCTTATTATTATTCGCGGCGGACGATGACGAAGTGGACGTGGACATGGCGGCCGCGGAGGGGAGGCGGAACCTACTGCGAGATGCGACGATGGCGGCCGATAGAAGGAGCGGCTTGATCATCCGATCGAGTGGAGAGCGAAGAAAAAATATAAAGATAGAGCCTACCGTACCTAGCGCGGATGAGGGAGATTTTGGTGCGCAAAAAAAGAGAGAGGTTAGGGAGGCGGGCCCCCGTATGACTATGAATATAGTCACAGTGACTTTCTTGTGCGTGTTTTTGTGACCCAAAAACGCCGGCCTCGTCCAACCTCTTTGTAGAAGTACCCCGTGAGGAGTCCTGCTGTTGTTCGAGGCAGGCGGCGGCGGCGGCGGCAGTTCATGAATTCATGAATACGAAAATGATGAACTCCGTTGCCGGCCACAATCCAACGACGATGGATGGCTCGTCGGAGTCTTGGCATGACGATGGCGACGTCCCGCGTTTTCTATTGCAGCAAGATCTGCCGCGACGAGATCTGACGCGACGGCAGCCGCAGCAAGATCGGCGGCAGCAGCAGCAGCAGCAGAATAACTGGTACGTCGACTCCCAGACCGCGACGAATCAACAGGAGCAATTCGAGCACAACGTCGAGAGCATGTTCGGGATCGGCCAACACGAGCAGCAGCAACAGCAGCAGCAGCAGCATCAGCCGGACAGCTACTACGGGTACGGGGCGTCGTCGTCGTATTATTCGTCGTCCGCGTCGTCCTACGATCCCTACACGTCGAACTACACCAAGGACGTCAACACCTCCGCGTTCATGACGGCGCTGTACGCCAACATGTTCATATTCGTCATCCTCGTCGGCTGCTACGAGGCCTTTCGGAGGTGGTTCCCCGCGGTCTATTCGCCGAGGACCGCCGGGGCGATGCCGTCGTCGTCGTCGTCGTCGGTCGGATCGTCGTCATTGTCGTCGTCGTCGTCGTCGTCTCGATCCCGTCCCGACGCCCCCGCGATCAACGTCGGCTCCTCCCTCCTCGGCTGGGTTCCCGGGGTCGTCCGCGCCTCGTGGTCGACCGTGCGAACAGTCGGTGGACTCGACTCGTACATGTTCCTGCGTTACGTCCGACTTTGCTTCCGCATCACCTTCACGTCGGCCCTGTGGGGGATGATAATACTCTGGCCGGTGTACGCCACCGGCGACGGCGGCGCGGCGGGGTGGTACTTCCTATCCATGGCGAACATCGCCCAGGGATCGCAGCGATTATGGGCGCCGGCGGCGTTCGTTTGGCTGCAGACGCTGTACGTGATCTTCCTCATGAGCGAGGAGTACAAGCACTACCTCGAGTGTCGAGTCGACTTCCTAGCGAGGGGGGAGGGTAACGTCCTCGGACGGCAGCACATGTACTCCCTGATCGTCGAGCGCATACCCCACGAGCTCCGGAGCGACGGCGCGCTGTTCGATTACTTCTCGAGGCTATTCCCCCGCAAGGTCCACTCGACGGCCGTCGTTCTCAATCTACCGGACCTGGAGCGCGAGAGTCGCAAGAGGAAGAGGGTGCTCCGACGTCTCGAGAAGAGCATGGTCAGCCTCGAGGTGCGCGGGCGCAGGCCCCGTCACGTCGTGGGGAGGAAGAGGCTGAGGTGCTGCGGTATCGAGACGTCGCCGATATTCGCGCCGTCTTCTTGCGGGGGGTGAGTTTTTCATAGTTTCCGAGTGCCCCGTCGGTGGTATTTTGCCTTTTTTTTTCTCCCCCCCCCATCACGCCGCATGGCCCCCTAATACGCCCCGCCCCGCGCCCTCCTCCTGGCGCACGTCCGACGCGCTCGCCCTTCTTTTCAGCAGCAGGAACGCCGTCGTCGTCGACGACGACGACGATTACGACAATACCGCGGTCCTGGGCCGCCTGCCCGAACGGGGGGAGTACGTCGATTCCATCGGGTACTACGGCCGGGAGCTTAGCGCGATGAACGAGCGCGTCGCCGGGATGCAGCGCGACAAGATCGATCTCGCCAAGACCGGGGACGACCCGGCCCGAGCGTCGCGGTGGATATCCCACGCCATAGACAGGGTGTCCGCCGCGGCGGAGTCGACTTTGGTGCGTGCTGTCCCCGTCCTTTTCCTCTTTCTTCTCGGACACGATACGTGTTCACGCGCCTCGTCCCCCCCCCCCCTTCACCAACGTCTTTTGCGTTTTCGCTTCCGCAACGAAAAAAAAAGAGATCCTCCCACGGCGAGGACGATGGTCTGATTACCGGATTTGGCTCGTCTTCCACGAGGAGGAAACCGTTGCTACTCACGATCCTGGATCGAATGGGAATAGACTTCATCTCTGGCGCGATTAACCTTGTCCAGCAGAATATCGATGTGAGTGCTTACATTGAATCGAGTGTGATATCCCTCTTTTCTGAACTCTCCAAAATAATAATGCTACTCTCCCCGTGATGTATTTCTCATCCGCCGTCGCTTCGCAGGAAGTGGTCGATAGTGTCGTTGGCGTGACAATGTCTTCTACGGGTTTCGTTACATTCAACGACCTCTCCACCCTGGCTTGCGCAGTCAAAACACCATTATTTCACAAGCCCGACGTATTGGTAGTGACTATGGCGCCAGAACCGAGGGACATCATTTGGGAGAATGCCCACGTTAGTCTTGGATGGAGCAAGTAAGTCGTTTGCACTTGTATTTTTCGTTCTGCCCGATGTATTCCTGTCTGTGCCAGGATTCTGATACACCGTTTGTATTTTATCTTCCCAATGTAGAGGGCGCGAATGGACCGCAAATGTTTTGCTGGGCCTTGGGGCTTTGCTTTGGTCTATCCCAGTTGCCAGTATCCAGGTAAGGCAGTCGTTGAATCTCGTTTCCGTACTCATTCTGACTCGGTTGTTTCTAATTAACGTGAACTTAACGTTGCCTACAATCGTCTTAATCAGGCGCTAGCAACTGCCGACCAAATAGGTAAGATTTTCTTCATTTTCTCATCCTCGCATCATTTCTGCGTCGACTTTGATTTCTAATTGAGGTATGCAACTCCTGTGCTATTTTTTTTGTCTCAGCTACTGTCCCAGGTATGGCCTGGATTGCTACTCTCAATGGTGGTGACATTGCAGCATTCGTAAGCTGTTCTTGAGTACAAAATATCTTTATCCGCCTAATAATATTCTCACGCACCATATGTTTTGTAAATCTAATCTTTCCAGGTGAATGGCTACCTGCCCGTCGTGTTGCTTCTCAGCCTGATTTCGATCCTTCCTTTCGTGTTCTATGGTGTTGCACGTCACTATGAAGATAGAAAGACCGAATCTGACGTCCAAAAATCTATCATCGGCCGGTACTTTTATTATCAAGTAAGTTACTACTCAGTGACATCTCTTGCATTAAAGAGTATTATCATTTCCGCTTACTCAATTTACTTGTGCACCTGCCCCAGCTTGCCAATGTTTTCATCACTGTTACAGCGGGCTCAATTCTTGATTCTCTAGGAGAAATCGTTGAACATCCTGGCAACATGCTCGCTATCTTAGGCAAGACACTTCCGAATGTCGTTGGTTACTTCGCAACGTTCATCATGACGAAAATTCTCGCTGGGTTGCCTTTGATATTGCTCCGTTTTGGCCCCCTTACGCGGTTGGTGTCCATCAAGCTTTGCTTTCGGGAAAAGTACATGACACAGGCCGAGATCGACGAAGCATATTATCCTCGAATGTTTTGTCAGGTAAATTACAACTGTGATTGCGTTGTCATGCTCTACTACTCCCCTCGTTCCTAACTATTTTCTCTTCGTGAAGCTGTGGTTTGGTTGGGAGTACCCAAATCTCCTTCTGGTCATAGTTATTTGTTTTGTGTACTCCTGCATTTCTCCAATAATTCTTCCAGTTGGGGCGGCGTTCTTCCTTTGCAGTTGGCTTCTTTATAAGAATCAGATTCTCCTGGTCTTCAGTCCAACGTATGAGTCTGGTGGTACTATGTTCCCAATGGCATGCCACCGTACTTTGATTGGTTTAGTTTGTGGTCAACTGACTCTCATAGGATATTCTATAATACGGGGAGGATTTTATCAGGTAAGCTCGTCAGAATCAATTGTATCGTTTGCATTCTTCACTTATGTCTGACAACTGTGGTTGTGTTTGGGTAAATCACACTCTTCTTACAGGCGCTATTAATGTAAGTGCATCCAAGAGCTGGGCAGAATTATTTTGTTCTCAACAGAGATGTCTCAACTTGATTGCAGGTTTCCATTGCCATTGATAACTGTGAAAATGATGGATGTGTTTAAGACTCTATACGTTAATCCGGGAAATTGCATAAGCGTCGAAAAGGCGGTAGAACTTGATGCAAAGACGAATGTCCAGTCAACATTTAGTTCTGATGTTTACCGGCAACCAGTCCTGACTGAGCCAAAAATAGCAGAACCTGAAATCAGAAGGGACTCTTTTAAGAGCACTGCTATGGTTGATGGTGCCAAGATGTTAGACTCAGGAAAGATTGTTTAATGTCTCTTCGTCTCTCGTTAGTTGCAAAATGAAAGATGCATTGTATCAACTTGATGTTACACTTTCATTTTTGTTTGAACGTTGTAAAGGAAAAAAGCAAATTCGATAGTCATAATACTCATAATTTGACATAGACATAATGATGTTCTTCCTAATATTTACGACTTCTCCAAATGTAGTGAAGTCTGTTGGATTAGGGGTGATGTCACCCAAAAGTTTTGCGTCTACCATCTCGAAACGAATCACCGTTTTTGTATTCCTCCCAATATTCAAGACTTCTCTCTATGTAAGGGGATACTGTTTTCTCGAATAGGGGTAAAATGTCACCCAACAGTTGATAAGAAGGCTGTACAACAAATTTAATGAATCCAAGTTGAGACTGTTTCTTGTCCGTTGTCAATCGGTCACAGAGCGGAGACTTAGACAACGATAGGGATGCCTCCTGATCCCCTTGTGCATAACTTTCTTCAAGTATTTTTTCAGCCCATAAAGTGAACAAAGGAAATGGCTTTGCGGGATTTGATATGTCTGCTTGATGCAAGAGGAAACAAAGCATATCTATCGATGGATCATACTTCACTCCTTCAATGGTGTATGATTTAAACCATTCTTCTGTTTCTTTACCCCTCAGCATCTCTTGGTGGAGCCCCATCCTCTTCAGCAGAGAAAAGTGATGAGTCATATCAGTTTCCAATACTGATCGGATTATAATGACTCGCATTTTCGAGAATTGCTCATCTGAAAGTCCATTGAAAATATCAATGGTGAAATCTCTATTTGGCCCCAACAGTTTCTTGAAAAGCCACGTGATGCTATTGTTCTCAAGAACAGAGATATCATTAAACTGAATTGCAAGCTCGGAGTGAGTGTTGATTTGAAAGTTGTTATTGAGCCCTGGGTGCCTGACGTCATGGATCGCAGCTGCCACTAATATCGAGAAAAGGTCAAGCGGAGAGGAGGCATATTCTTTTCCTCCAAGCTGAAGCATTGTATTTATTGTCTGCAGAACATCTGCTGCGTGAGTGTTGTTGTGGTAAGGATTCGCGAGGTAGTCAGCTTCTACCGTTCTAAAAAAAGAACAGAGAATTGGCATATGAATAGAGAATTGAGTAACGAAATTGTAGCCATTTGTTTCGACTCTGGAATCTTGTCCAAAATCGATTGCCATGGCTTGCTGTGAAAATGGTGATCCCATGATTGCCCATCCGACAAAAAGCAAAGGAGAACCATTGGATAATTTGGCAAATTCTACCATATTGAAATCCCAGCGTGAAACTGCATCAAATGACAACATTTCAGCTAGCCTCCGCTTTGATTCTGGGTTCAATGTTGTCCACTCGACAGGCAGAAAGTGCTCATTTCCGCAAGGAGACCACTTTTCTCCGCATCTATTAGCGCCCATAAGGCGATGTGCATTCACTCTTTTCTTGACTTGATCCTTGAAGAATGTTGGTGCATCACCCTTAAGACCCCCGTATTCATTTAAGATGAATGCTGGGACCTCATCAAACACCGTGGCTGTGTTGCTAATGCGTCCGTCAGCTGAAGAGTGTCTTCTTTCACGTCGGGTATGAATCCTCGGCGGATTGGCAAGCTGCTCACGGATTCTTTGAAGCCCGACTTTTTGGTGGTCTGACAATAATTCAAAACTGTTCAGTATTGAGTCAATGACATCGATGTTATCATCCTCAGCACTCGACGACAGGCTACTAGTCCTACGACAAAGGCTTTCAGCCGATTGAGTGCGCAAATGGGTGTTCCATTCACCAAACTTAGCACGCGTATCATCAGTAGGTGGCTCAATGGCTTCAATATTACACTCATCTGTTATATATGTAGTCGCAGTTGACCATTTCACAGCACGATGGCTAGGTTCTGTTCCCTTCACATTGGAACCTTCTTTTACCTCAACGTCTTTGATAGATTGAGCTGCAGCATGGCGAGCGAGCACCTTTTCCTGGCTTTGTTGCAAAATGCTGATAAATGACAGGAAACACCAAAGCTTTCGCTTAGCGCGTTGAATTCGTTTATACCTTTCAAGAGCGAGTTCGGCCTCATCCCATGCCTGAGTGCCCTGTTTCCTATCACTGTGGTCACTTTCAAACCCTTCGGGGTATTGTCGGTGGATGTCCTCAATGCGTTCTTTCAAACCAGAGCCTGGTGGATACCACGCGTTGATGGAGAGCTGGACATTAGGGTGGTTGCTACCAGTGAGTTTGTCCCATAAGGCTTTCCAGCCAGCATCACAAAGAACCCATTTAGGGTTCAACGGAAAACAAAAGCCAAGGTCAATGCACCCAGAGAGAAAATTCTGGAGCTCGTTCACTTTCATATATTTGTATTTTGGGATGGGAAGGTTTGAACCGGTTCCCCTTACAACAAGAAATTCGTCATCGAGCTCTTGGGGAAAATAGAAGTTGAAACACTCTGCTCCATGTCGAACGGCGCCAAATTCCTCAAGCCTATGCACAGCATGCTTCATGATTGCATATGACTTAGGATCCCCAAATCCATATTTTGGCATTGTGATGTGACTCTTGTTGTGCTTCATTACGTTAAGCCAGCTTGCCGTCCAATTTTTGGCTTCCCCCTCTTTGCGGTCTTTGAGAATTTTTTCGACGCCGCTGATCATTTCGTGCACTAATTCCACTTGAACTTTCGGCAAATGGTTTTGAAACCGCACCCCCCGTGTTCCCAACAAGAAGCAGTCAAAGTCTGATACAACCGGCATAACACGCCCATTCTCTTCGTAGGCCATGAGTAACGTTTGGGGCATCATTGGATCGGGATCTGGCTCGTTAGGTGGAAGGTAGGGATCTGTGTACTGCCAAACCACGGCACGGGGCGAATCTTCTTTCCACTCATTCTTTATGGCAGCGAAATTCATGTCTTGGAAAGAGGCCCGAGACGGCCGGCCGGTATCGTACATCGATCCGGGTTCCCGACTAATATCCTTCGCGCGCATGACATAGCCCTCCCAAAATAGACGTTTGGGTAAATCCAGCCCAAAGCAATTCGGAATGTAATCATCGATTAATATGATGGAAGGGTTGTCCATTACCCATTCGTTGACAATGCTTAATTCTTGCAAGTCGAGACGTCCCGGGTGGGGGGGGTCACTCGCGCGTCGTAGGGACGAGATGATCCGGGAGACAGCTGTGTCTTCGTCCTGGGCGTGATAATCATTGGACATTCTGTCGCTCTTGGCCCGACTCAAACTGGCAGCATCCGTCGCCGCTATCATATCCCTCATCACCTCGGACAGGATAATATGCGCCTTATCCCTCGCCTCCCGTTTCTTGTAGAAGACGCGAATCCTCCCATCCCGGGGGAGCGATCGGATTTTCGTCTTATGACCGTCCTCGTGAATCTGCATAAAGGGCACGTAGGCGCTGAGCTTCCCCTTCTTCGCCGACTTCCCCTTGATGTCTAGGCCCTTCCCCGTGCCCTGCCCGGTCATCATCTTTCTAATTGAGTCGACGCTTGTCGGGCGCCACACGCTGAAAACGCTGGATCTTTGAAACATCGCCAGGAGAGGGCTCAACAACTCCGGCTGGAAGCCGTTATCCTCCTCGATGCGATCTGCCCCGTCGCGCGCCACGTCGTCGAAGAACGTCTTGATGCAGGCCCGGGGGTCTCTCCGGCATAGCGATCTCAGCCAGTCTTCGCATTTGGCCTGGGTCATAAAATCCAGGAAATTGGCCGATTCGGCATCGAGGCCCATGGTCAGGGTATTCACATCGACACCACTACGACGGGATGTCATGCTCCTTTTCTTGGAAACGACGTCGTCCCCCATCGTCTGCGTGAAATCCGGTTGACATTCCGATTCGTCTTCAAGATCCGTGCCGCGGCGGGCGTTTATGCGGGAAGTCTCAGGAAGTACATCATCTAAATTTGCGGGCAAGGACCGAAATCGTGGAGTTTTCTTCGTGGAAAGTCTTAATGGACCAAAACTTACATCCCTTTTCCATAACCTAGAGCCGGTGATTTTCTTGTTGGTTTCATCGGTCTTTCGTCGCAAGCTGCTTTTGAGACCAAACTTCCCCCTGCCTTCCCTGCTTTTCGATAGACCTCCCAGGTTGATGGCGCCCTCTTCAATTGCCAACGGCGCGTGGGCATTATTGTTGGATTCCAAGAAGGGATCAAATCTGTCGGTCCCGTTCATTCTAACGCAGCAATGTGCCGGTACCTGGGCGATGTCGGCTTTGTCCGTCCCTCCACTCTCAATCTAAACGAGCCTTCGGACAGCGGTATTGGACGGCGTACCAGAGTAGTAGTAGAAGTTGAGAGGAGACACTCAAACAGAGCACAAGTTCATGAAGGTCGCTGCTTACATATCGTATGGTACTACAGTGCCCAGTACAATTGTCCTGCGGGAAAAATCTCTTTTTTTCCCGT
>JALLAZ010000506.1:0-14697 GCA_036939755.1 Stephanodiscus triporus | reverse complement strand
GATCGCAGAAAAGTACTCAGTGAAATGTATCAACGAATGCTGATTGGGCATGGCGTCAAAGTGTCAGAAGTCAAAGCATACACACGGGCAGCAAAAAAATCCGAAGTCTTTGAAACACGGTAAGACATTGATCACCACACCTTGTCATGACATTTTTGAGCTCTTGGTTCTTACGGTTTTGAATTTACCTACTTCGTTGTTTAGCTCACTTGAAGGGTTGCATAGATCCAACTGGGGCCATTCCACAGAGGAAAGTGTTCATCTCTGGATATACCATCGACAGCGACAAAAATCGTGCACTATTCGGCGAAGTCCATGCAAAGGTGTATCTCTCTCGAAGTCCGTGCTTGGAACCCGCAGATGCGAAATTGGTATCTGTCATAGGAAGCAAACCAAAAGAGATGAGCAAGGATGATTGGGACATGCTCTGTAGCTATGGGTTTGGCACCATAATTTTCCCCAGGTCAAATGAGGGATCAACGCCCTTGCCGTGTGTAATTGCAGGTATCGTATGAATTTTCCAGACTATTTGTATTTTAGTTACATCATTTCTTACCCGATCACGTTGTACTCCATCCTACTCTGTGCATGGCAGATGGTGATCTTGACGGTGATGGTAAGGAAAAACTGACGTCCCGACTCTTCGTTTTGTTGTCTATCGCCTCCGTTGTCTCATCATGCTGGTCGTTCGACTACTATGTATATTTGACAGACTACTTTGTGATGTGGGACGAAAAAATAATTCAACACTTGATTCGCAGCGATGACAAACTTACATCAAAGGCACGACGAGAACTCAACAAGCTGGAGCTGCCGGCTGGAGCAAAGTCTGTGGAGAAAGAGTCAAAATTCGCAAAAAGCTCAGACAGTAAGTGGCTGAGCAAGGCGCAGGACCAAATGCTGTGAGTACTGAGTAGTGTTGGCGGTTCAGTTCTTTCGATCTTTATATGAATACTCACCCCTTTCGCTTTTGGTCTTGCAGCGATTTCCCCCGACAACGAGCTGCTAACAAGCTTGTGGGTAAGCTTTACGGGTTTTGCAAGGATTCCTCGAAGAGGCCTCATGGTTCAATTGATCTATTTGATGAGAATGCAATTGCTTATGCTAAGTGAGTTATGTTGGATTTTCGCCGCCATTCAGTTGCGTTGACGTTGACTGATCTTGTTTTTTTTCACTTCATCCATAAGGGCGTACAAAGATGCTATGGATGTTCAGAAGCATGGCGGTACCGTCAATCTTCCACGACATCTCCACGACAAATTGCCAAGGTCTCTTCAGCATTTACTGACATCAAAAGAGGAAAAATCTTCTGAAATTAGAGACTAGAAGAGAGGCATCAAGAAAGTTGGCGCGAAAAGAATGTTTGGTTTGTAATCTCGAAGCTGGTGCTTAGAACTTTAATAAGTGGCACCCATGTACTACTGCTGAGATGTGTCTGGGCAGTCGTCACTGTCTTCCTCGTCCGCACCAGATCAAACTGGCTGACTTCATACGAAACGGATCCAGATTGCGTACATAATTTCTCGAAAAATTTAGTTCTGGTCAAATGATGCAATCATCCTTTAGTGGTCCCCCGATTGACAAATCTGATTAGACTGTGCAGTACTTTTCTATCGAGAGCGCCACTCTGCTTCTTAGAGCTCTCGATATGACTCCTCCAAGTGCCCCTGACCAAGTCACACAAGTGTCCAAACCAGGAAGAACTGGCTGACTTGATCCAGATCAAGATTGCATAAGTAATTTTCATGTGAAGATATGATAAAGTTACAAATTAATGAAGTTCCGATGAGTATATTGTTACGGTCCCTAAATTAATGAATCTAATGCCTCAGGTTACTCCTGCAACAGACTAGTATGAATGCTAAAATAAAAAAATAGTCCGATAAAAAATGTTACCCGACCCTTTTATCGAGAATCCCTGGAGTTAGTGAAAAAGAAATCTCGCAGTGCCTAGCCGATTCGATACCTAGTTTTCACAAATCCTCCGGGAAGCTTAGGCGAAACGCACCCTCCGTCTAGGTCGAGATATCTTATGTTACTCTGTTCAGCATTAAAATGAGACTGTCAATTTAGTTGACGTCCTATTGTACCTGCTAGTTACATCAAAACATCAATATTGTGATCTTTCCCACTTGAATCTGGTGTCCAATTCTCCCTTGAGCAATTTTGTCAAGTTTGTAGTAAAGATGTTTGGTTTGATCGCTGTAATCTGTTTAGTCGTAGGAGTTGGCGGTGGGGATTTGATTGGGGCGGGCGATCGGGGCGTCTCGTCGGCGACAGAGAGAATGAAAGATGCGCCTCTATCTATGCGATCCAGGAGAGTGTTCGACCCTTGCATTTTCCCATCTTCGTTCGGGTCGTACAGGCAAAGATCACCTGGCGCCTTGGTAGTTATTCCTGCCCCGGCTTTTTTGATCCTATCTTTGTCAAGAGTCGAGTGAAGCTGCGTCGATGGACGGCAAGAAGCCTGTAGTGCTAATGATACCGGCAGTAGTACGGCTGGCGAGAATGCATGAATCGTGCCCGCCAGTGTGAAAGTTGTAATGGCAAAGAAAAGCTTCATGTTAGCCCGACAATTGATGTGTGTGGGGAGAAGAGAGTGTGTGAAAGGTCGAAGTGTGTTGAGTGTGGTTTGTGGTTTCTTCAAGAAAAAGGGGTACGTTTTTTGGCGGGAAAATTGTACTATCGTACTTACCTACCATAGCGTTTCTTGAATACACATCATGACCATCAGCGCGATCATTGCCATTCATTCCCAACGTGGTTTCCCATGAGCATTTTTCAAGGAGGGCCTCCAAACACCCTAACAAAGCCCTGTTCGACTTTGGCTAACGTGAAACTACCATGTCTACACAAGAAAGAGGTACAATTCTGGACCACATAGTACTTCCTCGAGGGGCATCGGTTTACCACATCCAAAGGCACCGTTTGAAGTTGAAATAAAGCCCAGTCTATAGGGGCGGTAAAATATTACGATATCGCGGGAGAAAACGAGTTTCGTCATGTGTTTAGTGGGATATGAATATACCCAGCCAATTATTGATTTTAGGTTTTACTGAAGGCTGTAGTAATGTGCAACTATGATTTCCTACTAGATATATTCACTTCAACTGAAGGCACCACAAAAACCTCACTCAGCGGGCTTCAATTCATTAAACGCATGTCAGGCCATGGTCACATCAGTCATTGACCTGCTTAAACAACTGCTTCCCAGCAAACTCTCAAGCAGATGCAATGCAGCCATAGAAGTAGTATACTTCATCCGTCATATCCAATGCCGCCACCTCCCATTGGCAATAACTGCAATGGACAGAATAGTACAACACCGCTTTCTCTCCATCGTTTGATGATGATGCATTGTGATCAAGCGCGTCCTCACGGGGGATCATATCCGGAGCAGTTGCATCATCGACGAACGCATTATCTTCCAATTGCACCCTCCCCCCAGCAGTCCCTGCAATGGACGTGGCGGCATCCAATTTGAGCCCACCTACTGCATCATCGTATACCATTCGTTTATTCCAGTCCACACCAATGTTCATGACGAACATCGCCCTGAACTGGTTGGCATATCTTTCGTGTTGCTGGCAATCCATACACACAGTGTTGAAACAACGTGGGCAAGAGAGTATGGCGTCCGACGTACGCGGCTTCAGAAGTAGGGCTTGCTTCAGGTGGGAGTGATGAGTGATTAGAGGCTCTCCTTTGCTGGATGATTCTTTGACATTGTCCCTTTCCAGATTTTCACTCGTTGGATTTCTTGTGTTTGATTTGTCGCCCACATTTTTTGTTTGCCGACTCGTTGATACGTCTCCGTATAGATCAGCTCGTTCGTCGAGATTTGTAGCTCCTCTAATTTTCTTAGGGTTGCGCTCGTCGTTGCTCTTCGTCTGATCATCGTTTGCGTTCGCAGAATCGCTCCGCAGTTGCTGTCTTACGTGCACCAATTCTTCCCTCCCACTTCGCATGTGTTTGTAGACCCAAGCTTCGTCATCTTCATCCATGTTTTCGCAATACAAATCTTCCGGACCTTCGGCTTCATCTTTCATGTCTGCACCGTCATCATCATCATCATCGGAATCATCATCGTCGTCAAGACGAGAAGTTTCATGGATTGTCGATTCTGCAGTGACAACGCATCGCCTAGCACGGTGGTGGCGACTCGAAAGCCAGCCTTCGTCTTCATCGCCGGAGGAGTGCGAATGAGCCGCGTCCGTTTCGGAGACGACTGCGGCCACGTCGATGGCTAGATGATGGGCCGGAATGATGTTCTCTTCCTCCATGTTGTGCAGAATATTCTGATTTCGTGTTGGAGTTTGGAGAAGGAGAACGCGAGGGGGAGGGGCGGGTCGGCCGGCGGGATGGAATCTCTTGGCGCCGAAGTACAATAGAGTACGATACATACCAAGGAGAGACAGGCCAAGCAAAAACCGCACGAACAACATTAATTTACGAAGTCATCTCTGAGTAGCCGATATCACATCCTAGATCTCTCGAGATGGGTTTCCTGCACCTATTCATTGTGAACAAATCGGGAGGTCTCATCCTTCATCGTTCCCTTGGGCCGACGGCGCCCAAGATTGGCACCAACGAATGGCTCCGGATTGGCTCGACGTTTCATTCATTGCATGCCATCGCCGCGGAGGCCTCTCCTGTGAAGTTGCCGGGGAACAAGAACTCGGGTGAGTGGGCACACACTAATATTGCCCGTGTTACATCGACCACCTTCGTAAGAACCTGTGTTCTATCATTTTTGTCCGCAATTTTATTTCTGTTGCCGCCGTGGCACTTTGGATTCGTTTCAACAATAGCGGGGGCCGATGATGGAATCGAACAAATTGAAGGAGGGGGGGTCATCCTCAGGTGCTTGCAAACTAGGACAGGGATCAAATTCGTGCTCACGTGAGTTCTGATTCTGTTTAGACATTAGTCGATCAATCATTAAATCTGCTGTCGTCTCCCAACCCCTTACCTGTTGCATCTTTCATTCTCCGTCTATTTCTTTACTTTCCAAACTCAACAAAATCTGATGAAATAATAGTGCAGAGCCAGGAACGTCCGGGTTAGATGCGGTGCTACGTGAAATATACGTCCTCTATTCCGATTGTGCCTTGGTGAGAATGATGTGGAGAGTGATGAAACTGCGAAACACACTGTATGAGATACTCAGAGATTATTCCTTGTACAATTTCGTTTCCTCCATTCAACATCCTTCTTATAGAAGGATCCATTTTATGAGTTGGAAATGCCAATACGATGCGAATTGTTCACAAATGCTGTCGATAATTTGATTGACCAAGCAATGTCAGGGGGGGTGATGCCAAGATAATATGTTGAATTAACAAAGTTTATAGAAGTCTCGAACCGCCTTTGATCCTGCTTTGTAAAGCGAACGACCAATTTTGGGGCTAGCTTAGACCTCTTTTTATCTTGACCAATCAGTTCTCTTCAGTGGGACATGTCCTCCAGTGAGCATACTCACCCTCTATGAGCTCGTCAAACAACCCCTGGAGACAGCCACGTTCTTTCCGACCCCTCAATCAAACAATGTCGAATTGCTGCCTCCTCCCGAATAGCAATAATTTCCATTCATATTCAATTAATGATTAATCACCCAGCTACTGCTGCAATCTGTGCATGCCCCAGAGCAAGCATGTCGAGGTAAAACTGCAACATGATGAGAAAAGAAATAGATACTGAACCTCCGTCCGGCAGAAGGTGCAAGATGAAGAACAGCACAATACTGGAGAACATAATACAAAATCATGATTAAGGGGCTAGAGATGGCAAAGTTTGGGTGCCACAAAGGATAATGTTCCCAGTCATGAAATCATTGAAAAAAGAGATCGCCTAGTCTGTGCAGAATGCCGACACACTATTCTGATATTGCTGTGGCTGTCAGAGCTATGATGAATGTACATAATGTTCTCCCCCCCAGTGCTCTCCCAGGCCTATGAACAAGCCACAAAGGCCATAGGGATTACTTCGCATTGGACATGGACAATCTCCTCATCATTAATCAAATGTTTCTACTAATGTTTTGACGCTTGAGTTTGAGTCGGCATACCATGTCTAGTAAAGGTCTTTAATAAAATCATAGTTTTAGCAAGCAAAGCTTATGTGTCTACCAAAAAGTGTACAAGGACCAGATCCATCGCTAGTATCTGTCCTCAAATTTTATGGAGGGAAGCCAATTGTGGACATGCTCCCTCTCTTTGGGGCACATAACTCAAGACAAAGTATTTATCCAACTTGGTATGGCTACTAGTAGACTGTACAGTTCTACGAACTAAATCTACTGTCAAAAGGACTTGTGAACAGCTTAACCGCTAGGTTGGATATGGCAGGATTTGTATGGTGAATATGATTATGGTACAATAATTATGACAGCCCACAACACACATCTCACAAACATCACCCTCATGATGGTGCAATTTGCCCATCTGGCAGCAAGTTTGAAGAATTTACAAAATGATATGTAAACCAATGATGTCAAATCTAGTGCTAGTAAACATAACATATGAAACAAAAATCTCAGCATGGGTCCATGACCATGGTTTGATCCTGCAAGGAGGTTTCCCAAATTCAAGGGTAGCAGATTTAAAAAACTTGGCCAATGCGAGCAGTAGTAAAGAAGAAACAATACGTTCACAGGCACTTCTACTGTTAACATATCTATTAAATCAGTCAGAACACTATCTGAAAATGGTTCAAAATATTTGCAACCGAATAGTTAAATTTGTCAGAGTTTTTTCAGCAACGCTAGAAAAGCAGCTCATTAATTCAGTAATCACCAAATTACAACTTCTCTCTAGAGTCACTGTTCAATAGTGATTACTGAAGTCCATTAACGAATCGAAACGAAGAGGATTTTGAAAGCAATTTCATTCGAGATTTATTGGAATGACTAATCCCGAGCAAAAAACGAGAAAGGCCATTGCGGAATGCACTGTAACAAAGGTTCACGGCCAGCCAACTAACCGAGACACCGATAGTTTGGAAGGTGAACTCATTGCCATTGCATCAAGCTTTCACTTTGAATTAGGAGGAGGGTTGCATGGCCACGCAGGTTTGGTTAAGACTATCGCTAATTACGAGTTGATTGCACCGGGTACACCGTTTATCTTTCCTGAAAATCCGGGAGTTTATCTGGAAGGAGCCATTCCAGCAGCACAACATCCTCAACAAGAAGCTGAACACCACAAGACGTTGATTGCACAGTTTCAGACGTGCATTGGAGCTAGCAAAGGACTAAAAGATCTCATTCTCAAAGGAGTGGAAAAAGATTACTTGTTAGAATTGTGAGCTGTGGGTATTGCATACCTCAATGTAACACCTTTGCAAATGCTAACTCACCTTCGTAACTGTTGGGGAACAATGGATTATGTCAACATTGCTGCATTGTTAGCTGAATGTGACACACCTTGGAATGCCGTGGAGGTGCCAGAGAAATACTTCAACTGATTGGGTGAAGCGCGTCGACAACTAGCACGATCAAACATCCAGGTTGATGAACGTGCAATAGTTGCAAAAGCACTAAAAAGCTTCAAAGATGCTGGCGACTAAGATGCAGTGATTCGCAAGGGGGAAGTCAGACCGATAGCTGCACAAATGTACGCCAATCTCAGAACTGTCATGAACACGGAGTTTACTAAACTCAACCGACAGGATGCGACCACGGCTCGAGCAACTGGACATGCATCAGTTAACAACATTGTTGAAGAAATGGCAAATACAACTGGAGAATTGGTAGCAGTACTTACTGACCAGCATGCCAAGCAAGTTGAAACCCTTATAAAGAGCACCACTGCAGCATTGGAGAAACTCAGAGCTGCTGTTCTTGCAAACAACTCCAAGGTGCCAACTGACAATGAATCCAAGGCAGCAAAGGCGGCAGCAAAAGCTGCAGCGTGGGCAGAGAAGAAGAGGACAGCGACCACTTGTCTTCATTGCAATCTTACTTATCCCAATTGCACCCATGCACAATGTTGGGAACTACCTGACAATGCATCCAAGCATCCGCCTGGGTGGAAATCCATCAAGAGCACCTGAAGGTGTGCGGGGCTTTCAGTAATGTCAGAGTTGCAGGTAGCAAGTAAATATAACACCAGTTATACTTACGCTGCGAATGCAAATTACGGGGCCCCACTATCAAGAGAAGACGAAGATGATGATGATTGGAAGGCATCAACCATGGTGCTAGACTCTGGCGCAACCTCAAGCTTTGTTCAGCCAGAAGAAAATCTAACCATTACGGGACCTTCTGACAAGATTGTTGCACTGCCGGATGGATCAACAAAACAAGCAACACATACCGCTATTTTACCTTTTGACGCTCTCTCAGATGAAGCAAGAAGGGCGGATGTCTTACCAGGATTGCGACCCAATTCTTCGGTCAATGTTGGCAAGCTTGCTGATGCCGATTATACCACAGTTTTTCATCCGCGGGGAGAAGGTATCACTGTGCATAAGAGGAACACTCTTCAATTGCATATGTTACGTAAGCCGTCCAAGGGTGGCAGGATGCTAATGGACTATGGCGATTGTCACGTGAGACAAAACCCCTCATCTGTGCAAGCAGGAGGAGCCCGCACGAGACAGCAGCAAACGTCTATAGTTTACCGTCAATGCCAAGACGATTCGATATCTCCATGCAGCCGTGGGTTTTCCAACCAAAGACACGTGGGAAGAGGCTATCAATCATGGAAACTATTCCATGTGGTGGCCGGGAATCAACGCCAAAGCTGAGAACAAGCACTTTTCTGAATCTGTGGAGACTCAAAAAGGTAACCTGAAGAAGCAAAGGCAGAATGTGAGATCAACCAAACAAAAGGTTGTTGTCAATGAGATATCAGAAGGAACTGAACTTACCCGGGCCATCACCAAACAAAATTTATTGGTAAAGGTTTTCAATGCAAGTGAAATGGTATTCTCCGATCAAACAGGGAGGTTGCCGGTACAATCGTAATGCCGGAAGATCAAGTCATCAAAGCTGTCAGAGATCTTGTGTCGACTCTCTGTGCTCAACCAAGCGATAAAGGGAGAGAGGAAATGTTGGTCTTGAGAAGGTTAAATAGCATTCTTAATAACACATCAATGTCCAGGAAAAAGACAAACAAAACAGTCACCTTTAAAGACCCCATATCGGAACCAAGGGTGGCAAGCAGTGGCATTGGTTTACAACCCAAGGACATACTTGCTCCAAGGGTGCAACACCCGATTATTGAGAAGACTTTACTACGTGCGACACCATTGGAGTGACGAGTCACACAATCCAAGTATGCCCAAGCAGTTGCAGCCATACTCAAGCGAGGGTGGCAAACAGTAGCAACTCACGACAGCATATTGAAGAGTTGGCACAGGCGGTTTTGGACAACAACCCAAAGTCGGCAGTAGAGTTTGCAAATGAGATCTTCGATGAGAACTCCAGGAAAATGATGAAGTATAGGCAACTGATCACTCAGCACCCAAAGTACAAAGAGGTGTGGTTTCACTCCTCCGCAAATGACTTTGGGAGATTAGCCCAAGGTGTTGGAGGATGCATTCAGGCACCAATACTATCTTCTTCATCCATAAACACCAGGTACCTGCCGACAGATGGAAAGACATCACATATGCAAAGTTTGTCTGTGAACTAAAACCAAACAAGGCGGAAGTGCACAGAACGAGACTTACAGTGGGAGGCAACAAAGTTCATTATCCGGGCGACATAGGTACTCCACCGGCTGATCTGACCTTGTCAAAATGCACGTTAACAGCATCATATCAACCACCGGCGCAGGATATATGATATTGGACATTAAAAACTTCTACCTCAATACGCCAATGGAGAGATACGAGTATGTCTGCATAAAACTTGATGATATTCCAGAGGAGATTATTGTGGAGTATAATTTGCATGAGAAAGTCACCAGCGACGGATATGTTTTTGTTGAAATCCAAAAGGGGATGTACAGTTTGCTGCAAGTGGGAATATTAGCACAAAAGTTATTAAAGCAGTGTCTGAACCAACATGGGTACTCACAAAGTAAAGCAGTGCCCGGATTATGGACCCACGAGACACGACCCATTTCCTTCACACTTATTGTTGATGATTTTGGGATAAAATATGTGGGAAAAGAAAATGTGATGCATCTGATTAGTATTCTCAGACAACATTGTGAAATATCAGAAGATTGGACGGGCAGCAAGTACATCGGGATCTTTTTTATTGGGACTACATCAATAAGAGAGTCCATTTATCCATGTCGGGATATATTACAAAAACACTGCAGCTTTTTGGACATGAGCGTCCTTAAAGCAGAACTCACCTCATCCCCACGTTGTACCAACATATGGAGCAAAGGCACAGTATGTTGAGGCAGAAGAGGTCAGCACTCCGCTTGACAAAGAAGGCCAGAAATACAACCAGGCAATCACCGGCACTTTGTTGCATTACAGTCGAGCGGTTGATCCAACCATGTTGGTCACGTTAAATGCCATTGCGACACAGCAAGCTGCCTCCATGACGAAAACAATGGAGAGGGTGAAGCAGCTATTAGATTATTGCGCCAGCCAGGAGGAAGCAATTCTCACTTACCATTCAAGCAAAAATTTATGGCTATCCACAGTGACGCGGGTTATCTCAATGAGAGCAAAGCGCAGAGTCGGGCAGGTGGGCATTTTTTCCTATTGAGCAATGTCCAGCATCCCCCAAACAATGGCGCAATTTTGACCATCGCTCAAATAATTGATGTGGTCATGTCTTCGGCGGCAGAGGCCAAACTTGGAGCATTATTCATTAATGCTAAGGAAGCGGTGCACATGCAGCGCATATTGCAGGAGATGGGGCATCAACTACCCCGTACGCCCATTTAAACTGACAACTCCATGGCTGAGGGAGTAATAAATGCAAGAGTCCGACTAAAGAGAACCAAATTGATGGGTATGCGGTTCGAGTGGTTGTTGGATAGGGCGCAACAAGGGCAATTCAAAATTTATTGGCGGCCCGGTAAAACAAACTTGGCGGATTATTTTACAAAACATCATCCGCCGGCACATCATCGTAATGTGCGGGGAGAATTTTTGACGCGCCTGGCAGATGTGCTGCGATTGCGTCAAGAGCAAGCTAGTAGTTCGGAGACAGGTCTGGCGATGACAGACGGACCATGTTTCCGAAATTTTCTGCAAGGGTGTGTTAACATATCTGTTAATTCAGCCAGAAAACTATCTGAAAATGGTTCAAAATACTCAGGACTGAATAATATTTAAATCCGTCAGAGTTTTTTTCAGCAACGCTAGAAACCGAATTACAACTACTTTCTAGAGTCACTGTTCAATAACTCGAGCGGCGGAGCGGAAGCGGAAGAATATGGAGCATATGCAGGAGGGGGGGCTGGGTTTAATTGGAAGAAAGGAGTGTCAGCAGTCTCGGGGTCTACTTTGGATGCCACAGCCGTGGGAATACCTCCTTCTGACATCTGATCAACTCCTGCAGGACTAGTTGTTGTGGCAGGACCTTGGACTTGAGCTGTCCTCTTGCGAAGATAATACACCGCTAGCGTCCCTATGAGACAAACGCCCGCAACAGCAGAAATGACACGGACCCAGAGGAGAGAGGTCGGCCCATCGTTCGAAGAAGGCGACATCGTTTCCTCTGTAGACACTGGAGCGGATGATGTCATTGGCACGGGAGTGGGAGCAGGGGTGGGAGCAGGAGCCGGGGGGCAGCACACCGGACCTGCCACGTCGTACATTTCCGTGCAGATGGCGCTCGCCTCCTCGGTGTCGAGCTTGTCGACAAGGAGGTCGGCACATGTCTTTCCGGCGGACCCGACAACGACAGTTGGGTCGACGGTGATCCCTTCGGGACAGACCAGACAGGGATTCACCGCCGCGGTGGGGCAGCAAGTAGATTGAGTCGCATTGCTCAAGGGAGGAGAGGCGGTGGGACTGGTGGTTGTATTGTTGAGCACATCCAGCACCATATCCACGATCATGCCGATTACTTCCCCCGCTGTTGCACCTCCAGAAACAGGTTCTGCCGATAAAGAAGGAGGAGTAGGAGGGGGTAGTGATGCCATGGTAGGATACATGGTAGGGCCATCACTGACAACCCCCCCCGAAACGGGCGAATCCGAAATGGTCGTGGGAGGAGGGGTAGGAGGGAGTAGCGATTCCGCACATGAGATGCCGGCAAAGCATAACATACCAGTAGGGCACTCGCTCCCTGTGGGACAGGCTGTGCCAGCGGAACAACTGGACATGGCTTCGTCGTAACCCGTACCGCAGAATTGGTGAGACATGGTCAGCGACGTGGATGGTTTCCTTGTCGTCGACACTAGGATGGATGGATTGGCGGGTTGGTTGATTGAAGGGGTGGGTGACACGTCATCGTCATTCACTGGGCAGCAATATGACGCGTCAAGTTTACCAATCACTCCACAATAAGCAGACTCAGTTTCGAATAGCATGGCAAAATCGATGTTCTCCGCACATGTTAAGGTATTTCCCTCGTATGGTGGGACATAATCATCACCGGCTGTGGATCCATTTGGGCAAATGATGCAAGGATTCACAGGTTCAGCAGGGCAACAAAGTAACTCGTACACTTCAGCCCATGCGCAATCTTGGGAACCAGTTTCGAACAGCGCAGCATAATCAATGAGCTCCGCACATGTTGTAGGATCCCCACTAGAAGCAAACGGGGCATACTCATCACCTGCTGTTGCTCCGTTAGGGCAAATGATGCACGGATCCCAAGCTGATGGGATAGGTGGACTGGTGGGTTGGATGATTGGAGGGGTGGGCGACCAGTCATCGTCATTCACTGGGCAGCAATATGACGCGTCAAGTTCACCAATCACTCCACAATAATCAGACTCAGTTTCGAACTGCGGGGCAGAATTAATGCTCTCCGCACATGTGTGCCCGTTATTCCCCTCATAGGGCGGGACATAATCTTCAAGACCTTCAGTGATGCCATCCGGGCAAATGATGCAAGGACTCTCAGGTACAGTGGAGCAGCAACCTATCTCCCATGATTCAGCCAATGCGCAATCATGGGATCCAGTTTCGACCAGCGTAGCATAATCAATGAGCTCCGCACACGTCCTAGGATCCCCAGCGTATGGGGCATAGTCATCATAACCTTCAGTGATGCCATCCGGGCAAATGATGCACTCTGAATTTTCCTGAACGCCTCTCGCGCGCTGGACAAAAGATGAAAAGAAAACATTTATAAAACAAAAGGGTGAGATTCAGATGTGTCGTTAAAAATAGAGAGACCAGAGCAACCGAAGGACGAGGACCCAGATCTGCCATTGGCGTTGTCGATGACAGCGTATTGACGTCGAAGTCAACTCGTCCTTCGTCGTCGTGGCCCTACGCGACGACAGAGTGGAGGAGTATGACTTACCCCGCTACCACCTTTATTTCCCTGAAAAGTGCGTCCCTTGAAAGAGCTGCTAGGTCCTAAACGGAGAACTCTCTCGGCGCCTCCTCCCTGCATTATGAGAAAAGGCAGAGACGGAGAGCAGAGAAGTTTTGAGATTATCATCATCGTCGTCGTCGTCCTCGGGATCAATACGATCGAAAAGGATCGGCACCACCAAAAACAGCAGCAGCAGCCGACCACCACGACCACCACGACAACGATGGCGCCATGTTAGCGAATGGCACTGACGTATCGTGGCTGGCGGGCATGGCCCCGCGCGAGACAAGGCCGCGAGGATGGAGTGACGAGCGTGAGGAGGATGGGGAGACGAACGTCATCGACGGCAGCGAGGAAGCGGCAACAGCGACGACGAAGGCAGCCGTCTTGAGCAGGAAGGACGCTTGAGCATCGACGAGCGCGAGCGGGACGGTGATATTCGCAACGACGGCGTTGGCAGAAGGACAGCGCTGTCTCGCGGCGACGAGGAAGGGGAGGGGAGCGGTCGCGATGACGGAAGTGGTAGGAGGATCGGGGGTGATCGCACACGCAGGAGCAAGGGCGGTGGCATAGTACAAGGAGGAGAAGAATGAGAGTTTAAGTTCCTTACCTCCCCGTCGCCATTGGGTCCGGTAGGAATGACATCTTCTCCACGCGTCTCTCCAATTACCAATGCAAGGAGGATGGCTTGAAACTTCATAGTCAAATAATGACCGCTTTTATCGTCCTGCGTCGCCCTCCTCCCCCTGCTCGCGGAAGTTTGGACGTTCACTCGCTCGCTGGAATATTTTGCGCCGGCGCAGTTTTATGGCTTGGCAAGCAATTATGGTAATTCTGGTCGTGTTCTTAGTATCTTGGCGTGTCGTGCCACCTTTTGATTTTTGGCAGTCGTGGCCTTGCGGATGGTTGGCTTGATTGGCAGTGGGCTGGACGTCACGCTCGGGGTGCCGGGTGCTGGAATGGTGGATCTGCGAGCCCCACGACTGCCGACCAACGTATTTGGCTCCTTTACTTTTTTCAAGAGAAGCAGTAATGTATTTACTTAGTTAATTTAATTTTTCAAAGAATCCTCCATGATGCTTACGTTGTCGTAGTTTAGTTAAAAAAAAATAGGAGCTGTTTGTGTAAGTAGATATTGGACAAATTACGTACCCCTAGATAAAATGTATTTCCTTGTAAGATTCTTCTGTGATGATGTTTCATCACATCCACACTGCACAATATTTGTCGCTTACTACGAGTCCGGTAACGATTGAGAAAATACTTCCTAACGAGTTCCTAACGAC